>PVIU01033173.1:0-12589 GCA_004026605.1 Ondatra zibethicus
GTTGAATTCAAGGAAGACTTTAATTTCTTTCTTTATTTCTTCCTTGACCCAGGAGTGGTTCAGTAGTTGACTGTTCAGTTTCCATGAGTTTGTAGGCTTTCTGGGGGGTGGAATTGTTAAATTCTATCTTTACTCCATGGTGATCCAATAAGACACAGGTGGTTACTCCAACTTTTTTGTATCTGTGGATGTTTGCTTTGTTACCGAGTATGTGATCAATATTTCAGAATGTTCCTGAGAAGAAGGTATATTCTTTCCTGTTTGTGTGGAATGTTCTATAGATGTTTATTAAGTCCATTTGATTCATTACATCTGTTAGTTCTCTTATTTCTCTGTTAAGTTTCTGTCTGGTTGACCTGTCCATTGGTGAGAGAGGAGTGTTGAAATCTCCTACTATTAGTGTGTGGGGTTTGATGTGTGCTTTAAGTTCTAGTAATGTTTCTTTTACATATGTGGGTGCTTTTATATTAGGGGCATATATATTCAGGATTGAGACTTCATCCTGATGGATTATTTCTGTTAAGAGTATAAAATGTCCATCTCCATCTCTTCTGATTGATTTTAGTTTGAAGTCGATTTTGTTCGATATTAGTATAGCCACACCCGCTTGTTTCTTAAGACCGTTTGATTGAAAAACCTTTTCCCAACCCTTTACTCTGAGATAATGTCTGTCTTTGTGGTTGAGTTGTGTTTCTTTTAAACAACAGAATGTTGGATCCTGTTTTTGTATCCAGTCTCTTAACTTGTGCCTTTTAATAGGTGAATTGAGTTCATTGATATTAATGACCAGAGGTTATTAACTGCGGTTAGTTTTTTTGTGTGTTTTCCTTCTTTGGGTTGTGCCAGTGGAGGGCTGTTAGATGTCTGTGTTTTTATGGGTGTTGTTTGCTTCCTTTAGTTGTAGTTTTCCTTCTAGTACTTTCTGTAAGGCTGGGTTTGTGGCTATGTATTGCTTAAATTTGTTTTTATCCTGAAATATCTTGTTTTTTCCATCGATGGTGAATGAAAGCTTTGCTGGGTATAGTAGTCTGGGCTTGCATCCATGGTCTCTTAGTGTCTGCAGCACATCTATCCAAGATCTTCTGGCTTCATGGTTTACATAGAGAAGTCAGGTGTAATTCTGATAGTTTTACCTTTATACGTTACTTGGCGTTTTTCCTTTGCAGCTCTTAGTATTCTTTCTTTATTCTGTATGTTTTGTGTTTTGATTATTATATGGTAAGGGGATGTTTTTTTTTGATCCAGTTCATTCGCTGTTCTGTATGCTTCTTGTACCTTCATAGGCATATCCATCTTTAGGTTGGGAAAATTTTCTTCTATAATTTTGTTGAATATATTTTCTGGGCCTTTGAGGTGTGCTTCTTCTCCTTCTTCTACCCCTATTATTCTTAGGTTTGGTCTTTTTATGGTGTCCCAGATTTCCTGGGTGTTTTGTGTTAAGAATTTGTCGGATTTGTTGTTTTCTTTGATCAATGAGTTTATTTCTCTATAGTATCTTCAGGGTCTGAGATTCTTTCTTCTATCTCTTGTATTCTGTTGGTTATACTTTCCTCTGCAGTTCTTGCTCATTTACCCAGATTTTCCATCTCCAGCCTTCCCTCGGTTTGTGTTTTCTTCATTGCCTCCATTTCATTTATTAAGTTTTGAACTGTTTCCATTACCTGTTTGATTGCTTTTTCTTGGTTTTGTAGGGTATCTTTGAGGAATTTATTCATTTCTTCTAACTTTTGTTAGTTTTTCATCCCTTTCTTCAAAGGAGTTTTTCACCTCTTCTTTAAAGGTCTCTATCACTTTCATAATGTTACATTTAAAGTCGATTTCTTGTACTTCTTCTGGGTTAGGTTGCTCAGGTTTTCCTGTTGCATACTCTCTGGTTTCTGGTGTTATCATGTTGCTTTTCAGGTTGTTGGATGAATTCTTGGATTGGTGCCTGCCCATCTCTTCCTTTGATTGCAGTCAGGGGAGTCTCAGTGGGTGGGGACCTCCCAGGAAGGCTTGTACACACTCACCCCTCTAGATAGCTGATCTCAGTGCATGAGGTGGAAGTCCTGTCTGTACCTCCAATCTGTCTGGACTTCCGATCAGTCTGCATCTCCGATCTCTGATGTCATTGTTTTTTACTGCTCAATATTATTCCATTGCGTAAATGTACCACATTTTCCTTATCCATTCTTTGACTGAGGGCATCTGGGTTGTTTCCAAGTCCTGGCTATTACAAATAATGTTGCTATGAACATGGTTGAGCAAATGTCCTTGTGATGTGATTGTGCCTCTTTTGGGTTTATGCCCAAAAGTGGTATTGCTGGGTCTTGAGGTAGATTTATTCCTGATTTTCTGAGAAATTGCCATACTGATTTCCATAGTAGCTGTATGAGTTTGCATTCCCACCAGCAATGGGAGGAGCGTTCCCCATTCTCTCCAGCATAGGCTGACATCAATGTTTCTGACCTTAGTCATTCTAATTAGTGGACGATGCTATCTTAGAGCTGTTTTGATTTACATTTCCCAGGTGACTAAGAATGTTGTGCATTTCATTAAGTGTCTTTCAGCTATCTGAGATTCTTCTGTTGGGAATTCTTCACTTAGATCTGTGCCCCATTTTTTAATTGGATTACTTGGTAGTTTTATGTCTACTTTTTTGAGTTCTTTGTGTATTTCTGAGATCAGCCCTTTGTCAGATGTGGGGTTGGTGAAGGTCTTTTCCCGTTCAGTAGACTGCCTTTTTCTCTGATTGACGGTGTCCTTTGCTTTACAGAAGCTTCTGAGTCTCAGGAGGCCCATTTATTTATCATTGTTCTTAGTGTCTGTGCTACTGGTGTCATATTTAAGAGGTGGTTTCCTGTGCTGATTCATTCTAGGGTACTCCCCATTTTGTCTTCTATTGGTTCAGTTTGGATAGATTTATGTTGAGGTCTTTGATGCATTTGTACTTGAGTTTTGTGCATAGGGATAGATATGGATCTATTTGCATTTTTCTACATGTTGACATACCAGTACCATTTGTTGAAGATGCTTTCTTTTATCTGTTTTATATTTTTAGTTTCTTTGTCAAAAGTCAGGTATGTGGGTTAATATCAGGATCTTTGATTCAATTCCATTGGTCCACCTGTCTGTTTTTATGCCAATACCAGACTGCTTTCACTACTGTAGCTCTACAATAGAGCTTGAAGTCAGAGATGGTGATACCTCCAGATGTTCCTTTATTGTACAGGGTTCTTTGCACTATCCTGTTTTTTTGGTTTATTCATATGAAATTCAGTATTGTTCTTTTGAGGTCTGTGAAGAATTTTGCTGGGATTTTACTGGCCATTGCATTGAATCTGTAGATTGCTTTTTGGTAAGATTGATATTTTTACTATGTTAATCCTACCTATCCATGAGCATGAGAGATCTTTCCATTTTCTGATATCTTCTTCAATTTCTTTCTTCAAAGACTTAAAGTTCTTGTCATACAGGTGTTTCACTTGTTTGATTAGAGTTACTCTAAGATATTTTATGTTGTTTGTTGTTATTATGAAGGGTGATGCTTCTCTGATTTCTTTCTCATCTAGTTCATCGTCTGTATATAGGAGAGCTTCTGAATTTTTTGAGTTAATCTTGTATCCTGACACAATGATGAAGGTGTTTTTGAGTTGTAGGAGTTCCCTGGTAGAATTTTTGGGGTCACCTATATATACTATCATATCATCACCAAATAGCGAAAGTTTGATTTCTTCCTTTCCAATTTGTATCCCATTTATCTACTTTTCTTGTCCTTTTGCTCTATCTAGGACTTTGAGTACTATGTTGAATAGATATGAAGAGAGTGGACAGCCTTGCCTTCTTCCTGATTTTAGTGGAATTACTTTGAGTTTCTCTGCATTTAGTTTGATGTTGGCTGTTGGCTTGTTGTATATTGCCTTTTTTATATTTAGGAATGTTCCTTGTATCCCTGTTCTCTCCAAACCTTTATTACTGTGGGAACTCCTTCAGCCAATAGCCTTTAAGTCCACTTTGGGCATGGTCTCATGTACTATAAATGCAGATGAAAAGTGTACCCAGGCCTCATGGCTGCTGGATTCAGTTCCAGTTCCTACCACATTCAGAGGACTGTGGATTGCTACCCTTTCTTTGAGTTTATCCTCAAATAAATAAATCTTTGTGATACAGCAATCCAGGCTATTGTGGAACTCTTTTGTATGCCAACAAATTGGTGTCCATGTGGTCTGAGTCCACACCATTGCTGGGCTCTGCCCACACCCCAGCCTGCAGCCTTCTCCTAGCCCACGCAGCTGAACTACCCCTCCACAGCTGAACTACTCCTCTGGTGTGCACGATCTGGCTTGGCTGACCCACTGTGGCAACTTGGCAATTTCCTGCCAGCCCATGCCCACATGGCTTGGTCCTATGTACTAAGCAACTGAGTTACCACTGCCCACAGCTTCTGGCTAGTAACCTTGTGGCTTGGCTCATCTCTGCCTGCAAGCTCTGGGTTTCTTGAACTTCTGTTCAACTCATACCTTCTTTGTATGTGGGTGTGCTGCTTTTAAGTATTTAAATAAAGTTGTTAGTAATTCTAAGACTCAGGTAACTGGTGTAGGACCTGCCCTACTACCACAACTGTGACAACTGCTGGCCAATCATGATTATTACACATACAACAGTTTTCTGAATATTATAATGGAGGTAAGTTAATAAATAAATAAATAAATTTGAAAATTGTAAACCAATTCCAAGTTAATTAAGACAATATCACCATTCAGGAATTTAACAACCTTTTTGTTTCTCCTATGGATGGAATTCTGCAAGAGCTATATGACCTCCCTGGTACATATATTTTTGTGGTCATGGGAGTTATTAGTTTTGTTCTTCATATTAGATCCTTAAAGAAATGGTTTGGTAACAGAGTCAAGAATGAGAAACTTTTAGGAAGGATACAGTCTTTAGCTGAAAGGATTCATACTATTGAAAATGATAACCTTAATTTGTCAGTGGATTATGAAATCTTACAAAAGGGTACTGAGAGATTATCTGAAAGGAATCATACTGTTGAAATTGACAATCAAAATCTGTTAAAAAGTTATGATAAGCTAGAAGATAAAACATCCATCCAGGAAAGCAGTCTATACACCATGCAAATATTATCTAAAGATGAAAAGATATCATTAATGGAAAAATTTAAAACAGAATCACATGTGTAGAATGAGAACCAGAAATTAATTGATTTGATGAAATTATTAGAAATATTCACAGGTCAAGAGATTCAGGCTTTACAAAAGACAGTGATGAAAAAGATTTGCATCAATTGAGGAACTTGTCAGAATTGATAAGCAAGGAGAGGAGGTACAGGTAAAGGATTTAGCATTGCCAGTACCTCTCAGAGTCAGAGATGACTCATCAAGAGTTTTAGTTACTTATCCTATTATTACCTCTGAAAAGCCAGCAAATACTCAATACCCAAATGGATATACAGAATGTAAATGGAAACCTATAAGTATTAAAGATCTAAAAGTTATTCAGCACGTGGTAATATCTTATGGTATGCACTCATCATTTGTTAGGGAGATGGCAATGACATGGGCTTCAAGTAATAGGGTTACTCCACATGATTGGCTTCAGTTAGTCTTAGTGGTACTAGAAGATGGTTTGTAGTTTCAATGGAAATGAGAGAAGAGGCTAATGCCCTGGAAGATCAAGGTAGAGTCAAAGGATTTGAGGCCTCCCAAGATCAAATTCTTGCTGAGGGTCATTATGCTGATCCACAGAGTCAAGCTATTTACAATTAACACATCTTGTTCCTATGCTGTACAGCAGCCTTGAATGCTTGGGACAGGATTCAAGAACAAGAAGGAAGAATTGAATTGTATACTAAGGTCATATAAGGCCTAAGAGAACCCTTTAGTGTCTTTTTTACAAAGATTAAGTAAAGCTGTACAAATAGGGGTAATAAATCCAGAAACTAGATGAGTACTTATTGAACATCTAGCTTTTGAAAATGACAACTTAGAATGCAAAAACATACTTGGGCCTTTAAAGGTCATATCAGCACCAATAGATGAATGGATCCTGCAAACAGCCCATGTTGACCTTTGACTATAATACTGAGGCTTGGGTAAGAGAAGCAATTTCCAAAGGTATGAAGAGACATCAAAATACCAAATGTTTTAATTGTGATAGAATAGGCCATCTGAGAAGATATTGTAGACAAGGAATTTCTACAAATAATGTTTCTTCTGGGAATAATAAAAATAGAAGATCTCAGCATTCTGGATTATGTAGAAGATGCAGAAAAGGCCAACAATGAACCTATGAATATAGATCAACAAGAGACAAACAAGACAACCTGTTACCATCAGGAAACTCCTTAGGGGGCCTCTCAAAGTCCCCCAGGTCAAACATGGTCCAGTAATACCCATTACAGTGGAGGATACACCTCCCCAGGAAAATTAGAAAATCCAGGGCCTGTTGTAAAACACCATACTGCTCTGGATGATAGAATAAATCATAGAGGATGAATCAAAAATTCCAATAGAAAACATATTTTGGCAGACTTCTATAAATAATCAAAAATCAAAGTTGAGAGTACAAATAAATAACATTGTAATTAAAGGATTACTGGACATGGCTGCAGATATGATAATTATTATTCCAGATTTTTGACATTCTAATTGGTGTCTAGGAGGCAAATGTTCAATTCCTAGGAATTGGAAGCCTATCTCAAGTAAAACAAAGCACAAGATGGGTTGAATGCATAGGGCCAGAAGGACAGAGAGGAAGGCTGAGGCCATATGTGGCTAATATAGTAGTGAATTTATGGGGTCATGATCTGTTGAAGCAATGGAATACCCAGATTAACATTCCTGCAGTCTCAGAAATGGACCATAAACCAACTCATGTTTCTGGGAAGGATATTATAAAGTACTATAAAAAACAGTCACCAACCATTCAGACTGTACAAAAACACAAAACAACTAGCAAACTTTCAGAGGTACCGATGGCCCAACCTATAAATGGTTAACTAAGAAACCTATATGGGTTAAATAATGGCCTTAAACAATAGAGAACCTGCAGGCTTTATTTTTTTTCAGTGTTATCCTAATTTATTTATTTTATTTTATTTTTCAATTCAAAAATTTACACTACCTCCCCTCTTACCATTCCCCTCCTGCTCCCCAACTCACCCTCCTCTGGTGTAGGAGGTCCTTCTGCATTTGTGTTGTTTTCATTGGTTAAATAAAGAGACTGCCTTGGCCTTTTGATACAACAGCCCTTAGGTGGGCAGAGTGGACAGAACAGAATGCTGGGGGAGAGAAGGCAGTGTGGCAGACACCATGATTCTCCTGGCCAAGATAGACTTAGACTCATGCCGGTAAGCCACAGTCAAGTGGTTATACACATTAATGGAAATGGGTTAATCAAGATGTGAGAGTTAGCCAATAAGAGGCTAGAACTAAGGGGCCAGACAGTAATTAAATGAATACAGTTTCTGTGTAATTATTTCGGGAGTTAAGCTAGCTGGACAGACAGGAGCCAGGCGGAAGGATGCAGCCCGCTCATCTTACTACTACACTCCTCCCTCCTCCTCCATCCTTAAGAGAGGGCAGGGTACCCTGCCCTGTGAGAAGTCCAAGGCCCTCCCCCCTCTATCCTGGCCTAGAAAGGTGTGCATTCAAATAGACTAGGGTCCCAAAAAGCCAATAAATGCAGTAGAAACAGGTCCAAGTGCCATTATCGATGGCTTCTCAGTCTGCCCCCATTGGCAGGACATTCAGAGAGTCCGGTTTGATCACATGCTTGTTCAGTCCCTGTCCAGCTGGATTTGGTGAGCTCCCATTAGATCAGGCACACTGTCTTAGTGGGTGGACCAACCCTTCGCTATCCTGACTTCCTTGCTCACCTTTTCCCTCCTTCTGCTCTTCAGCTGGTCCTTGGGAGCTCAGTCCATTGCTCTGATGTAGATGTGGGTCTCTGTCTCTATCTCCATCCATCACCAGATGAAGATTCTATGGTGATATTTGAAATAATCATCAGTGTTATAGTGAGGCAAGGCCAGTTCAGGCACTCTCTCCTCTGCTGCCCAAGGACCTAGCAGGGAACATCCCCGTGAACACCTGGGATCCCCTCTAGAGCTAAGTCTCTTGCCAACCCTAAAATGGCTCCCTTAATGTAGATATCTTCTTTCCTGCTCCTATATCTGCCCTTCCTCCATCTCCACCCTCCCATTCCCCCAAGCTTACCCCAATCCTTCCCTTCTCGCTTCTCCTTCTCCCTTCCCCAAACAACACCCCATACCTACCCGACCCCAATGCTCCCAACTTTTACCCAGCGATCTTGTTTGCCTCCAATTTCCAGGAGGATCTATATATGTTTTTCTTTAGGTTCACCTTGCTATTTGTCTTCGCTAGGCTTGTGAACTATAGGCTTAATGTCCTAAGTATATGGCTAGAGTCCAATAATCAATGAGTACATACCATATTCATCTTTTTGGGTTTGGGTTATCTCACTAAGGATAGTGTTTTCTATTTCCATCCATTTGCATGCAAAATTCAAGATGTCATTGTTTTTTACCACTGAGTAGTACTCTAATGTGTATATATTCCACACTTTCTTGATCCATTCTTCCATTGAGGGGCACCTAGGTTGTTTCCAGGTCTGGCTATTACAAATAATGCTGCTATGAACATGGTTGAACAAATGCTTTTGTAGTATGATTGGGCATCTCTTGGGTATATTCCCAAGAGTGGTATTGCTGGATCCTGAGGTAGGTTGATTCCCAATTTCCTGAGAAACTGCCACACTGATTTCCAAAGTGGTTGCATAAGTTTGCATTCCCACCAGCAATGGATGAGAGTTCTCCTTACTCCACATCCTCTCCAGCATAGGCTATCATTGGTGTTTTTGATTTTAGCCATTCTGACAGGTGTAAGACGGTATCTCAAGTTGTTTTGATATGCATTTCCCTGATCGCTAAGGAAGTTGAACATGACCTTAAGTGTCATTTGGCCATTTGAACTTCTGTTGAGAATTCTCTGTTCAGTTCAATACCCCATTTTTTAATTGGGTTAATTAGAATTTTAATGTCTAGTTTCTTGAGTTCTTTATATATTTTGGAGATCAGACCTATATCTGATATAGGGATGGTGAAGATCTTCTCCCATTCAGTAGTATGCCTTTTTGTCTTAATGACTGTGTCCTTTGCTTTACAGAAGCTTCTCAGTTTCAGGAGGTCCCATTTATTCATTGTAGTTCTTATTGTCTGTACTACTGGGGTTATATGTAGGATGTGGTCTCCTGTGCCCATGTGTTGCAGTCTACTCCCACTTTCTCTTCTATCAGGTCCAGTGTCATCAGATTTATATTGAGGTCTTTATCCATTTGCACTTGAGTTTTGTGCATGATGATAGATATGGATCTATTTTCATTCTTCTACAGGTTTATAGCCAGTTATGCCAGCACCATTTGTTAAAGATGCTTTCTTTCTTCCATTGCATAAATTTAGCTCCTTTGTCGAAAATCAGGTGTTCATAGGTTTGTGGGTTAATATCTGGGTCTTCGATTTGATTCCATTGGTCGATGTCTCTGTTTTTATGCTAATACCAAGCTGTTTTTATTACTTTAGCTCTGTAATTGAGTTTGAAGTCAGGGATTGTGATGCCTCCAGAAGTTCTTTTATTGTACAGAATTTTTTGGCTCTCATGGATTTTTTGCTTTTCCATATGAAGTGGAGTACCGTTCTTTCAAGGTCTTTGAAGAATTTTGTTGGGATTTTGATGGGGATTGCATTGAATTTATAGATTGCCTTTGGTAGAATTGCCATTTTTACTATGTTGTTCCTACCAAATCAAGAGCATGGGAGATCCTTCCATTTTCTGGTATCCTCTTCAATTTCTATCTTCAAACAATTAAAGTTCTTGTCAAATAGATCTTTATCTTCCTTGGTTAGTGTTACCCCAAGATACTTTATGCTATTTGTGGCTATTGTGAAAGGTGAAATTTCTCTGATTTCCCTCTCTGCTTTGTTCTTTGTGCATAGAAGGGTTACTGAATTTTTTGAGTTGATCTTGTATTCTGCCACATCACTGAAGGTATTTATCATCTGTAGGAGTTCTTTGGTAGAGTTTTTGGGGTCACTTATGTACACTATCATATCATCTGCAAATAACAAAAATTTGACTTCTTCCTTTCCAATTCGAATCCCCTTGATCTTCTCATGTTGTCTTATTGCTATTGCTAGAACTTTAAGCACTATGTTGAAGAGATATGGTGAGAATGGACAGCCTTGTCTTGTTCCTGATTTTAGTGGAATCACTTTGAGTTTCTCTTCATTTAATTTGATGTTAGCTGTCATCTTGCTGTATATTGCTTTTATTATATTTAGATATGATCCTAGTATTATTCCTAATCTCTCCAAGACCTTTATCATAAAGGGTGTTGAATTTTGTCAAATGCTTTTTCAGCATCTAATGAAATGATCATATGGTTTTTTCTTTCAGTTTATTTATATGATGGATTACATTGATAGATTTTCATATGTTGAACCAGCCCTGCATCTCTGGGATGAATCCTACTTGATCACAATGGATGATTTTTTTGATGTGTTCTTGGATTCGGTTTGCCAGTATTTTATTGAGAATTTTGCATTGATGTTCATGAGTGAGATTGGTCTGTAATTCTCTTTCTTGTTTGCATCTTTGTGTGATTTTGGTATCAGGGTAACTGTAGCTTCATAAAAAGAGTTTGGCAATGACTCTTCTGTTTCTATTATGCGAAACACCTTAAGGTATTAGCTCTTCTTGGAAGTTCTGGTAGAATTCTGCATTAAAACCATCTGGTCTTATTGTCTGTGCCCTTGGGGTTTTACACAAGAACTGGTCTCCAGTGCCCATGTACTGCAGGCTACTTCCCACTTTTTCTTCTATCAGGCTCAGTGTGGTTAGATTTATGTTGAGGTCTTTAATCCATTTGGACTTGAGTTTTGTGCAGGGTGACAGATAAGGGTCAAATTTCATTCTCCTACATGTTGACATCCAGTTATGCCAGCACCATTTGTTGAAGATGCTTTCATTCTTCCATTGTATAATTTTAGCCTCTTTGTCAAATATGAGGTGTTCATATGTTTGTGGATTAATATCCGGGTCTTCGATTAGATTCCATTGGTCAACATCTCTGTTTTTATGCCAATACCAAGCTGTTTTCAATACTGTAGCTCTGTAATAGAGTTTGAAGTCAGGGATGGTAATGCCTCCGGCAATTGCTTTATTGTATAGGATTGTTTTGGCTATCCTAATGGGAACTCCTGAAACTGAGAAGTTTCGTAAAGCAAAGGACACAGTCATTAAGACAAAAAGGCAACCTACTGAATGGGAGAAGATCTCCACTGACCCCACATCAGACAAACGTCTGATCTCCAAAATATACAAATAACTCAAGACATTAAATAACTAGACATTAAAATTTTAAATACCCCAATTAAAAAATGGGGTAAGGATCTGAATAGAGAATTCTCAACAAAGGAAGTTCGAATGGCCAAAAGATACTTAAGGTCATGTTCAACTTCCTTAGCGATCAGGGAAATGCATATCAAAACAACTTTGAGATACTATCTTACACCTGTCAGAATCGCCAAAATCAAAAACACCAACGATTCCCTGTGCTGGAGAGGATGTGGAGTAAGGAGAACTCTCATCCATTGCTGGTGGGAATGCAAACTTATGCAACCTCTTTGGAAATCAGTGAGGTGGTTTCTCAGGAAATTGGGAATCAACCTACCTCAGGATCCAGCAATACCACTCTTGGGAATATACCCAAGAGAAGTCCAATCATACTACAAAAGCATTTGTTCAACCATGTTCATAGCAGCATTATTTGTAATAGCCAGACCTGGAAACAACCTAGGTGCCCCTCAATGGAAGAGTGGATCAAGAAAGTGTGGATTATATACTCATTAGAATACTACTCAGAGGTGAAAAACAATGACATCTTGAATTTTGCATGCAAATGGATGGAAATAGGAAACGCTATCCTGAGTGAGGTAACCCAAACCCAGAAAGATGATTATGTTATGTATTCACTCATTAGTGGACCCTAGCTATAAAATAAAGGACACTAAGCACTTAGCTCACAAGCCCAGAGAAGCCGAATAGCAAGGTGAACTCAAAGAAAGCATATACAGATCCTCCTGGAAGTTGGAAGCAAACAAGATCATCAAGCAAAAGTTGGAAGCCAGGGGGTGGGGATAGAGGTAGGGAGTAGGGGAGCCAGGGACGGGGAGAGTGGGAAGGAGAAGGGAGAAGGACTGGGGAGAGCTTGGGGGAGTGGGAGGGTGAAGAAGGAGGTAAGGTGGACATTGGAGAAGGGAATAAGATATCTACATTAAGAGAATCATTTTAGGGTTGGCAAGATACTCGGCCCTGGGGATCCCAGGTGTCCACGGGCATGTCCCCAGCTAGGTATTCAGGCAGCAGAGGAGAGGGTGCCAAAACTAGCCTTGTACCATAGTTACATTGATGATTATCTTGATCACCATTATAGAAATTTCATCCGATGGATGGGGATAGAGACAGAGACCCACATTCACATCAGAGCAATGGATTGAGCCCCCAAGGTGCAG
>PVIU01033174.1:0-12695 GCA_004026605.1 Ondatra zibethicus
GTGTGGACGGTGAAGTGGATGAACTGACGGTGTGGACGGTGAAGTGGACTCGCTGACGGTGTGGACGGTGAAGTGGATGAACTGACGGTGTGGACGGTGAAGTGGATGAACTGACGGTGTGGACGGTGAAGTGGATGAACTGACAGTGTTGACGGTAAAGTGGACGCACTGATAGTATGGATGGTGAAGTGGTTGAACTGACGGTGTGGCTGGTGTGGAGAGAGAGGCCAGCTACTAGTTTGACAACTTTTTTTTTAATTTAGCATCATCATTGAGAACTCCATTTTTAGTTTGGTCAATTAAAAGCTTGTAAAGTTTAAGTGGTAAAGTAGGAAAATGTGTAGTTGCTTAAACTTTATTTTAGGTAAATTTGAAATAAAGTTGCTTTTGTGTGTGTGTGTGTGTGTGTGTGTGTGTGTTTGAGCTATAATGCCAAACCCTTTGTCTTACTGTCAGTTGAAATGCCATTTGTCATTTACGCTCCAGTTTGGAAAATGATCATGACTCCCAGAGGATGAAGAAGGCTCTCTCAGCAGGGAGGGCAAGGGAAGGAGGGAGGTTGGAGGTGGCAGTCTTGACCGTCGTTCTCCTGACATTCTTTAGGGTGATGAAGAAACGTTTGAAAATTACTACCGGAAGCAAAGGAAGAAGCAAGCGCGCCTGGTTCTGCAGCCGCAGTCGAGTGTGGTGAGTGCGAGCCTCTGTGCCGTGACCTGTGCCATCAGCCTGTGCCTGGCTGTAGTTTTCCTGTGCCGTGACCTGTGCCATCAGCCTGTGCCTGGCTGTAGTTTTCCTGTGCCGTGACCTGTGCCATTAGCCTGTCCCTGGCTGTAGTTTTCAGAGCATGTAAATATTTATTGAACACCCACCATTTCTAGTAATTGACTTAGGTGCCAAGTGTACAATAGTGAGCAAAGCTGGGTCAGTCTCTTCTCTCATGAGTTTATATTCTATTAGGAAAGATAGACGTTGAATTAAATACAGATGAATGAGCACAATGTCAGGCAGCGGTAATTTGTTTCTGACACTATGGTAAATTGTGTGCTATGATTCTTTGTCACACTGAACAAAACAACTGAAGACATTGGGTAGACTTTTTCTTTGCATTTTTATTTTTAATTATGTGTATGTGGCTGGGATAGGTTTGTTTATGTGATTAGGAGAGCATGAGGTCCCCTGGAACTGGAATTACAGGTGGCTGTCAGCCTCCTCATGGGTAGTAGGAACTGAACTTTGGTCCTCTTTAAGAGCAGCTAGGACTCCTACCACTAAGCCATTTTTCTAGCCTCTGGATAGATTTTTTTTTTAAATTAGATTTTTCTTAAATGTATTAGGGATCTGGCAGGAAAATATAATTAAGCCCAACACCTTTGAGTGTGGTGACATTTACACGACTAAATGTGTTTGTAGAAGGTCATAGATACTACACATGAAAAAAATACCTCAAAATATCTGACTATAACCTAAATGAAGGCAGAAACCCAGGTACGTTTAAAGAGGCATTAAGTGTAGCTTTTATCCTAAAAGGATCTCTGGGATAGGAAAGAATGAGTTTGAGTGATATAGGGCCAAATTTAGAGCCCTTCAAGCAGATGCCCTGAACGAGGTCTCCTTTCTTATAATCAGGGGCTTTAGAGAGTTTAAAGGCCATTATTAAGATGATCAATAGATAAAGCTATCTAAAAACCTCTCTCAACAATTAATGATAAATAAACCAGTCTTAAAAACAGACAAGAGATTTAAATAGACATCTTATAACAGATACACAGTTGTTCATTATAACTTTTCATCAGGAAAATGTAAGCAAAAGCTACAATGAGTTACTGCCATGTACTTATGGAATGCCTTACATTAAAAAGATTACCATATAAAGTGCTGATCAGGATGTGGGATCAACAACTGGAATTCTCTTTTACTTCTGGTGGGTATAAAATAATATCATTACTGGAAAATTGTTTGACAATTTATAATAATAAATTATTGTGCAATTCTACAGTCCCCCTAGGTAGTTATTTATGAGAAATGACAACATATCTTTCCATAGTGACTCATATATGACTGATTATAGTAGCTTTATTCATAAATACCAGAATCTAGAACCATCCTTAATGTCTGTGAACTCATTAGTAGATAAACTACATCATTATGAATAAACATATTATTGTGCTTGGATATATAGAGGAACACACAAATATGGCTACATTTTTTAAGCACCATTCTATATGAAAACATTCAGATATATGAAACTTGTACAGTGTGGCTTATGTAACTAAAATTTTTGAAAAGACAAAAACCATAGGACAAAGTGGGTCAGTGGTGGCCAAAGACTGGGAGTCTGGAAGAATAGTTTACTACAGAGGCATGAGGGAGCTTTGTGAGATATATCTAGAGATATGTGCATATCTTTGTATCTTTGATGGTAATTATAGAGCACATAATTTTGTCAGAACTCGTTGGTAGAGTGCTGGCTTAGTATGCTTGAAGTCTTGAGTTCAATCCCAGGCAGCACACCAACAGGCGAGGACAAAAATAAATAGATCCTAGAAGTTCTTAGAGGGATGAGATGCTCTAATAAGACTGCAGCATCCTCAGTTCTGAAGGAAAGTCACTGTCAGGCTAGGGTTCAGTATCTAGTGAACATTGATGTTGTGTGATGACTTAGGATGTTCCATGATCTTTGTGGAATAACTTCTTGAAGAATAGAAACCATTTAGTGAGGTTAAAAAAAAAACAAGCCTGGAGTAATGAAATAAAATGTATATCTATCTAAGCATTGATTATTGTAAACCTATAAGCGTTTGATAGCAAACTCAAAACATGCAAAACAGAATTGCCATGACTCCAAGGAGAAATGGAAAGAACCCACAAGCATAGTAGATGACTTATAAACCAAGTAGGCAGAATTCCAGTAAGATGCAGGATATGCTTAGTGGGCTTAATTTACTGGGGTATAGGGAACCTCATTTTTACAGTTGAAAAAGCACACTTTACTCAAGCATATATGTAATGCTTGAATTTTTGTCATAATACTGTGCTATATAGCAAATATCAGAAAATAACAAAACTTTGTGTTATGTAGAATATATTTTCTTTTTGCAGTGTTAGAGACTGAACTTAGCTCCTCATAAACATTAGACAGTTAGTACTCTGTCACTGAATAATTCCATCCCTTTGCATTTTTTTTAAATCAGTGGTTAAAAGTTACTCTTCTGGAGGAACTGACACCTTCTTATGTCCTCCTTGGCACCACATGCACATGATACAGAGTTACGCACTCAAGCAAATACTCATACCCATAAAATGAAAATAAATATCCCCCCGCCCCGTGTGTGTATGTGAGTGCTACAGTACATTTGTGAGATCAGGGGACAACTCAAAGGACTTGGTTCTTTTTACCATTTGATTCCTGGTGACTGAACTCATATTGTAGGCTTAGTGGCAAATGGCCTTCACCTGCTGAGCCTTCTGGTCAGCACTGATCATGTTTTTAAGTTAAAAGTATTAACAAGGCAGGTGAGATGACTGAGAGGATAAGGGCCTGCCTCCAATCCTAATGACCTGAGTTCAGTGCATGGGACCCACAGGGTGGAATAAAGAACAGGATCCTGCAAGCTGTTCTCCATATATGTAAACAGATACACCTAAATAAATGTAATACAAATAATTAACACAAAATATTAATGATCTTCACTTCCTTCAACTGAAAGAGACCCTGATGTTTGAAAATCTTACCACATTTATGGAATCCACTGTCTTAGTTTCTTTTCCAGTTGCTGAGATAAAATAACCTGACAGACTCAGCTTGGGGGGAAAGATTTGTGTTAGCTCACAAGGCCAGGCCACTGTCCCTCGAAGCAGGAAGGCCACAGCTTCAGGAGTGAGAGAGCTGGCCACACTGAATCCACATTTAGAAGAAGAGTGCAGGGGCTCCAGGCAGGCTTCTGTCCCACTCTTTCTTTTAAAATGGATGAATGAATGAACAAATGGAAATTCAGGCCTCAAGTGCAGAAAATAGTGCTGCCCACTTTTAGAGTAGGTCTTCTCAAAATGAAGTAATCAAAACAAATCCTCCCAGAAATGCCCATAAACCAACTTAACCTAGATAATCTCCTGCTGAAGCTCCAGACTGTACTGACAAGTAAAATTAACCATTATCTAGAACTTACTTGGGATATAGGTGGTTCATATAAACAAATTTATAGATAAAAATCAGATAGAGCTTTCCTCTATGTTTTTGTTAAAGGTTTATCAGACAATTGCCCATGTTTTTCAGTGTCTGTGAAGGCTCATGTGTGTGCAGGTGCATGTGGTGGGTGAGTGTGTGTTGGGCAGACTGTTCCTTAAGTGCTGTCCACCTTGTATTTTAGAAAAATAAATTTTTAAATTTAAATATAATTGTGTCACTTTTCTTCCTCTCAACTCTTCCCATGCCCCACCTTCACAAATCAGTAGCCACATGATTATTATTGCTATGTATACATAAATATGACCTGCTGAGTTTATTTTTGTTGTTTATCTATATGTGATTTCAGAACTGAACACTTTGTGTTGGATCTTTTTTTTTTTTTTTTTTAGAGATATAGAGTTATCCATTGGCCTGGATCTTGCCAAGTTGACTAAGCTGGTTAACTGGCAAGTGAGCCCCAGGGATCTGCCAGTCTCCCTAGCACTGGGACTACAAGCATGTGCTACAATACCTGTAGGTGCCCATAGAGGCCAGGAGAGGGCATCAGATCTGGGGTAGAGTTCCAGCTGATTGTGGGCCATCTGATGTACAAGCTGGAAACTGAACTTGGATATTCTGCAAGAGCAGTAGGCATGTTAATTGCTATGCCACCCCTCCAGCCCTACATCTGGCTCTTTGAACATAGCTTTTAGGGACTTGAACTCAGGTTCTCAGGCTTGTAAACAGCCACTTTACCAGCTGAGTTATTATCCTGGCCCACATTTTTTTTCACCTTTTCATGAGTTTGTATGTGTTGTGTATTTCATAGTTTCCTGTGTCTATACGCATGTTTTTTCATGTGCGTGTGTGTGTGTGTGAATGCATGTATGTACATGCTAGTGTTGTGGAGGCTGCAGGTTAATGTGGGGAAATTATCCTTAATCTCCTTTCACTTTATTCTTTGAGGGAGAGTCTCTAATCAAACCCAGAGCTCACTGATAGTCCTACTAGCCAGCGTACTCTGGGGACCCCCTTCCTCACTGATAGTCTTACTAGCCAGCGTACTCTGGGGACCCCCTTCCTCACTGATAGTCTTACTAGCCAGCGTACTCTGGGGACCCCCTTCCTCACTGATAGTCTTACTAGCCAGCGTACTCCGGGGACCCCCTTCCTCTTCTACTGAGTCTAGAATTCCTGGTAGGCTGCCATGTTCACCCAGCATTTACATGAGTTCTGACCCTCACACCTGCCAAGCAAGACTTTAGCTATCTCCCTAGCCGTACCCTGGCCCATTTGTTAGCTATTTGACTTTAATTATAGATGATATAAAAGTGTTATGGGTGGTACTTAAAAAGTTTTGGGCCTAGCAGTGGTGGCACATACCTTTAACCCCAGTACTTAGGAGGCAAAAGCAGGCAGATCTCTGTGAGTTCAAGGCCAGTGTGGACGACAGAGTGAGTTCTAGGACAGCAAGGCTATTACAGAGAAACCCTGTTTCAACCCCCCCCCAAAGTTTTTTGTAGAGGTTATAATGTTCTCATAGCTAATTGCAATCTATCACCTGGTAGCTGTGTGAGAATAGATCATAGTGGGAAGGCTAGAATCTGAGACTATGTAAGACGGTGAGGTATTAGCTCAAGTGAAAGACAGAAGTAGCTTCTGAAATCCCACTTACCTTTAGACTTATTTAATATCTCTCTCCTTTTGAATGTACATTCCATGAGGGCCTGCAAGATGGCTCAGTGAGCAGGATTGCTCAGAGGGCAGGATGGCTCAGTGGTCAGGATGGCTCAGAGGGCAGGATGGCTCAGTGGGCAGGATGGCTCAGAGGGCAGGATGGCTCAGTGGGCAGGATGGCTCAGTGGTCAGGATGGCTCAGAGGTCAGGATGGCTCAGAGGGCAGGATGGCTCAGAGGTCAGGATGGCTCAGTGGGCAGGAAGACTCAGTAGGTAGAACTGCTTACCTGCTTTTGTTTGATTCCTGGAGCCCAAATGAAGGCGGAAGGAGACAGCTGACTCCATTCAGTTGTTTTCTGACCACCCCATGTACTGTGGCATATGTGTCCATATATACACACATACAATAATAAAATTGTTTTTGAATGTACAATCTATGAGAGAAAGTGATTTTTGTTATTTTGAAGTATTTGTGGTACCTTATTAGTAAGTAGAACTTAGTAGGCTCTCAATAAATATTTATCAATCAAGTTATAGTGACTTGAAACTTTTATGTTACTGTATTTATTGCTTTAAATTGATTTTTATTTTTCATTTTCAGCATGAAACAGTTGATGGCTATAGAAGATATTTCACTCAAATTGTAGGGTATGTATGTAATATGGAAAAAACTATTACTAATTTTGTTAAAGTTTGTTAAATGTCAAAAATAATTATTTTCTACTTGAGGTTTCTCCCTTTTTTCCCTAAACATATGCTATGTTGGTAATTGCCATTGTAGGTTCTTTGTGGTGGAGGACCACATTTTACACGTGACCCAGGGACTAGTAACCAGGGCATACACTGATGAGCTGTGGAACATGGCCCTCGCGAAGATAATTGCTGTCCTTAGAGCTCACTCCGTAAGTCAGACCATTTACATTAACCATTACGATTCAGTTTGATTTGTATAGTATGGAAAGCTGCATCTTTATCACCCTCCCTCTAGGTAATTGCTCAGATTTGTAATTAATAACATCAAGGCTTCTGCCTGGTTATATCAGGCTACAGTTCTGGAACTACCTGGGGCTTCTCAAGATGCTTTTATTTGAGCCGTACAGAAAGGAAAGAATTAGGCTAGTCCCATTAGTTTCAACTGATCTCTTCATTAGACCACTGAGCAACACTGTGAAGAAAGGGGTTTTAATTATTTCAGACTTTTGGTTTCCAAAATCAACTCTACCATAAAACTCAGTTGAGCTTGTTTGAGAATATTTATAGATTTTAAAATCTACAATTTTTACGACTTAACTCACTTGAAATAATAAACCTTCACGAGAGATTATTTTTTAATGGCTTAAAATTAAATGACCAACTATTTTCTTAATGCCCTTTGTGGAAACAGCTAACATGGTAGAGCTATAAGCATTATTAGGTTCATAATTGGTCAGTGTGACTTTAACTGAAGATAATTTTAGTAGTTTATCTCCAGTAAAGTAGCCTTATATTTAAAATTTTGTAATCAGTTACTATAATTGGTAATTAAGATTTAAAAGAAGTGAAATAAAATTTTATCATATTTAGATTATTAATATACTTTATGTTTACTAGAAGTATAGAATTATGATAAGAAGTATGGATTTGTGAAACATTGCAATAAAACTTTAAAAAATATTTTAGTGAATAAAGTATTTTGGGGCTGCTGGGCACGAAATCCAGGGCCTCATGCATACTAACAGGCGCCCTGCCCCTGAGCTAACCCCTGAATGCTGCATTTTATCATGGTCTATATTGAAATCAGCTCTAAATAATACATTTATGCCATAGTCCTCTTAATCCCATGAAATTATAACACAGTAAATATAACATCATGTTCAAAATCTTTTTGTTGTTGTTGGCTTTTTGGTTGTTTTTCCAAATAGGGTTTCTCTGTGTAGCCCTGGTTGTCCTGGAACTCACTCTGGAGACCAGGCTGACTCACAGAGATCCATCTGCCTCCCGAGTACTGGGATTAAAGGCATGTGCCACGACCACCTGGTTCACATTCAAAATCTTAAGTGTTATTAAGAGGCGATGTATTGCTCTGCTCTTTTAAAAGTATTAATTTTCTTTCAGCTAGTTACTAAGAAATTCTTAAATTGCTATTTTTTAAAAGATTTATTTATTATGTATACAGTGTTCTGCCTGCATGCATGTCTGCACGCCAGAAGAGGGCATCAGATCTCATTACAGATGGTTGTGAGCCACCATTTGGGTGCTGGGAATTGAACTCAGTACCTCTGGAAGAGCAGCTAGTGCTCTTAACCTCTGAGCCACCTCTCCAGCCCATTAAATTGCCATTCTTATATTGGAAAAGGTAATATCTATGTCTTTTGTTGGATGGAGAATACATGAATAATGAAAGTAGAAGTGTATGGTGTTTATGGAGACCACTGCTAGCGTTTGTAACTAGTTTCTCAGCAGTCTAAAGATTTGCAGAGATACAGCATCCCTTCTTTCCCATGACCTTTTACATCGCATGCTCCGTTCTCCTCTTAAACATGTAACTGAAGCGAGGCAAGCACCTTGGATCTAAGGAACCCAGATTTTAATTTATTCTCATACTCCCAGATTGAAGGAAAAGTTTCAGGTTCTTATTTCTTAATTTTAACTTGTTTCTATTTTTCTATATGCTGCCCCTGCCCCTCCCCCCCATCCCCACAGTCTTACTGCACTGACCCTGACCTTGTTCTGGAGTTGAAGAATCTCATTGTCATTTTTGCGGACACTTTGCAGGTGGGTGCTAACCTAACATGTGATTGGTGGCAATTTCGGGAGTGCAAAGACATAAAAAATATAGGCTACATTTTATTGTATTGTAGATTAATGGTAGTAAGTCAGTAGTAAAAATTGTTTACTTATAGATTGACATTCTCCTACCCAAAACTATATGCAATGCCTCCTTTGCAGTTTTGAAGCTTGGACAGAGCTCAGGAGACACTGGCACCTTTTAAAATACGAACCATTTCAGTAAGAATATAGTCTTTTTTAACTTTAAAAAAGGCCAGATATGGTGGTACCTGTCTGTAACCTCTGCTTTCAGGAGACTGTATCAGGAAGGTCTTGAGTTTGACCCAGCTTAGGCTAAATAGTGAGATCTCAGGGTCAGGGTAGGGTAATTACCCACTACATAGGGAGATCTCATGTAGCTGTTGGTGAGGTGGCTCAGCAATAAAGGCAACTGCTACCAAGCCTAAGGACCTGAGTCCCACCACTATGACCCACATAACGGAAGGAGAAAATTGACTCCCACAAGATGTCCCCTGACCTCCATGTATGCACCCCTCACACACAGGTAAATAAATAAGTACAATAAAAAAATTTAAAGGTACCAGTAGTTTAAAAATATTTCAGAAATGCTAAATGAATTAAAACAGGTTTTTCTGTCAGTTCTCAGAACAAATGTATACCTTAGTCTTCCAAAGGGACATGGTTTTGCAGTGTTTCCTAGTATGTGTGACTATGTAGTATTCCTTAGTCATGTGATTGACTATGCAGTGTTCCCTAGTATAAGTGACAATGCAGCATTCCCTAGTCATGTGACTATGCGTTATCCCCAGTCATGTGACTATGCATTATCCCCAGTACATGTGACTATGCAGTATTCCCTACACGTGACTATGCAGCATTCCCCAGTACATGTGACTATGCAGTATCCCCAGTGCATGTGACTATGCAGCATTCCCCAGTACATGTGACTATGCATTATTCCCAGTACAGGTGACCTTTGAACCTTTTTCTTTCTTTTAGAGCATTTTTTTAAATCTGTAATTTCAAAAACTATGCTTTGAGGCTTGAGAGATCCATCATCAGTTAAGAGTCCACATTATCCTTCTAGAGGACATGAGTTTGGTTCCCAGCACCCTTGTCAGGTGGCTACAACAATCTGTAAGTGTAGCTCTAGGGAATCTGATGCCTCTGGCTTCTGGGTACTATACACATGTGGAATACACAGACAGACATACAAATATGCTTTTTATGGTTTGGAAAATGGTGGTATGAACTATTTGCTTTATTATAAGAGTCTTTGAATAGTTGTTTTCTTCTTAAAGAAAAGAGAATACTTAACCAGCTTCTTTGTAAGTTATTTTATTACCTATTTATTAATTTGAAATTTGATATCCCCAGAGTAATGCAGAATGTCTTGGTTGTTTTTTCCCATAAATTTTATGATATATATGTGTCCATCATACTGATCTCCTTGCATTGATAAGTTTTGTGGGAGCTTTCTTAATTTTAGGGGCTTCTCTGTGAGCAACTCAACTCAAGCTTTCCTTAATGATTTGAAACATTCAGAGTATGCTGTAGGGCCATTGTTCTTTAAGCTGTCATCAATCTGTCAATTGCTTGTTAGGTTCATAACAAAATAAAGTGATGGGATCATGAAGCACAAAGTTTAGCTCTGTTGGCATCCTTCTGGGATATGCAAGATTTACTCCAGTCTAAGTAGGATCATGGGTTTATAATGTAGTGCAAACACCTTATCTCCTTGTAAGACCATTGCAAACAGTTCTAAGACCAGTGTTCTGAAAATAATTGGATCTAGAGTATTTGATAGATTCTACACTACAGAGAACCAAATAAAATTAAGGAGGTTTAAGTAATGGAGACATTAGAAAAACAACAATGTTGTTTATGTAAACTTTTGAAAGCACACTTCTTTCATTGAGACCATTCTTGTTACGTACCCTAGGCTAGCCTTGAATTCCTTGTTTCCTATCTCCACCTCTTGATAAGCTCCACCTGCCTAGGTCTTCCTAAACTTACTACTGCTTTTGAAGTAAGTTGGAGCTTAGACACTAGTGATTTTTAGTTATTTAGAAATTCTTCATTATTTTCGTTTTTCTTGAAAACTGATAGGTTCATTATTAGGTACTTTTTATGCTACATTAATGAATGCTGTCTTTTTAATTTATATCTTCTCATTGAAGAGTCAATATCTTTTCATAAAGACAAAAGAATGTTTCATAATTTTTAGTTTTTTAAATTGACACTTTTACCACCTTAAAGAACTTTTACTTAAAAAAAAGTATAGGGCTGGAGAGAGAGCTCAGAGGTAAGAGCACTTGTTGCTCTTGGAGAAGACCTGGGTTAGGTTCTCAGTGCCCACATGGCAGCTTGAAACCATTTGTAACTCTAATTCCAAGGATCTGATGCCCTCTTTTGGCCTCTGCATGTGGTACACAGACATACATGCATATAAAAATACATATGCATAAAAATAAATAAATAAACCTTCGATTTTTTTTAAGAAAAAATAATGTTTTAATACATTTTGAGTTTATATTTTGGCGATTTCATGCATGAATATAATGTATTTAGAACAGTCTACCCCCGACTTCCACATTTCCAACTCTTCCTGGCGTCCTTTCCACATCCTCCTCCCAGCTCCGTTGTGGTGGTGGTCATAGTCATTGATGTCATCGTCATCCTCCTCAGCCTTTTCTTTGAAAAGAAGAAATCATGTTTTGTCATGTAAGACAAAGCTGATAAAATCATACCATAAAAGGTAACATGAGCACATTTATAGTTCTGTTTCCCTTTTGTCAAGTCAACGGCAGGTGTTTGTTTTATTCATTGATATTTTTCTGAGCAAACATTACATGCTAGAAGATAGTTGATGCGTAAAATAGTAGAGACGTGTGGTGTGGATATGAGAGAATGACTGAGTTCCTTGGTGGTGTGGAAAACTGTCATGTATGAGTGTAAAAAAAGTTCAGTAGTAAAGAAGTTCAGATTGTAGTGGTGAAACCTTATTGAAGGTAGTTTTATTTAGGTCAGTGAGCGTTTTAAACATACTTGATTTACCTTTTTTTTCTCTGTCTTAGGGTTATGGTTTTCCAGTCAACCGGCTTTTTGATCTTTTATTTGAAATAAGAGATCAATACAATGAAACGTTGCTTAAGAAATGGGCTGGTATTTTCAGGTGGGTCTGCACCATGGTTCCTTAGTATAATGAATAAGTTCGTCGAACACCTAACCAGTTTGGTTTTGCATATAGTAATAAGAATGCTTGTGTTCAGTTTCTGTTGTGGTAAAATGCACACTTTGATAACTGAATCGTGTGTAAGTTTACAGGGCCATGGCTAACATTCACACTTCCTCTCTAGAACCCTTGCAGGTTCCCAAACAGAAAGTAACTCGGATCCTCCGTCCTCTAGCCCCCTAACCACTGTCCTGCCTATTTTGTCTCTAAATTTCATTACTCTTGAATCTCATGTAAGTGGACTTGTGGAATATTTGCTTTTTTGTGTCGGCGTGGGTTCGCGTAGCGTGTCCTGTGCTTTGTTTATGTTGTGCATCGGCCAGGAGTGCATTCCCTTTTAAATCTAGCTCATACGCATGTGTCTGCCACAATTTCTCCACTCATATTAATAGATATCTAGGTTGTTTTATTGGCTGTTTTAATATTGTCATAAGCATGAGTATGCCAGTATATCAGTACCTGTTTTAGATATTTTGGGGTTTTTACTCAAGTGGAATACTGGATCATATGATAATATATTTTCCATTTTTAAAAAAACCTGCTATATTGTTTTCCATAGTGAATGAACCATTTATAATCAATTCATTTGTACCTTAGTTTTAGTATCTGTAATTTTTCCAGTAAATGATCAAATACTTATAAGGTTGTAAGTATTTCAAGATTATTTTACATTGGAGACAGAAATTTATGCCTTTTAAGTCTGGCTTCGGGAAGGTGCTGTTTATACAACTTAGCTGTCTTAAAGTCTCTAAGAAAAATGAATGCATTTTTCACAATCACTTGCCCCACCTTTACCACTGGACTCTCACTGGCCCCACCTTTACCCACTGGACTCTCACTGGCCCCACC
>PVIU01033175.1:0-12693 GCA_004026605.1 Ondatra zibethicus
CTTCAAATTAAAGTGAATCAGAAGAGATGAAGATGGACATTTTATACTCTTAATAGGAATAATCCATCAGGATGAACTCTCAATCCTGAGTATATATGCCTCTAATATAAAAGCACCCACATATGTAAAAAAAAAAAAACATTACTAGAACTCAAAGCATACATCAAACCCCACACACTAATAGTAGGAGATTTCAACATTCCTCTCTCACCAATGGACAGGTCCACCAGCCAGAAATTTAACAGAGAAATAAGAAAACTAACAGATGTATTGAATCAAATGGACATAATAGACATCTATAGAAAATTCCACCCAAACAGGAAAGAATATACCTTCTTCTCATGTAACCTTTTCGAAAATTGATCACATACTCGGTAACAAAGCAAACATCCACAGATACAAAAAAAAATTGGAGTAACCACCTGTGTCTTATCGGATCACCATGAAATAAAGTTAGAATTTAACAACAATTCCACCAAAAGAAAGCCTACAAACTCATAGAAACTGAGCAGTCAACTACTGAACCACTCTTGGGTCAAGGAAGAAATAAAGAAAGAAAATAAAGTCTTCCTTGAATTCAACGAAAATAAAGACACAACATACCCCAACCAATGGGACACTATGAAAGCAGTGCTAAGAGGAAAGTTCATAGCACTTAGTGCCCAAATAAGGAAAATGGAGAAAGGAGACATCAGTGACTTAACAGCACACCTGAAAGCTCAAGAAAAAAAAGAAGCCAACTCACCCAGGAGGAGTAGAAGACAAGAAATAATCAAAATGAGAGCTGAAATCAACAAAATAGAGACACCAAAACAATCTAAAGAATCAATGAAACAAAGAGCTGGTTCCTTGTGAAAATCAATATTATCGACAAACCCCTATCCAACTAAGGAAAAGGTGGAGAGAGAACACTCATATAAAAAAGATCAGGGGGAAATAACAAAAGACACTGAGGAAATTCCGAGAATTTTTAGGTCTTACTACAAAAGCCTGTATGCCACAAAATTGGGAAATGTAAAAGAAATGGACAGTTTTTTTAGATAAATACCATATACCGAAATTAAATCAAGATCAGGTGAACAATTTAAATAGACCTATAAGTCGCGAGGAAATAGAAGCTGTCATCAAAAACCTCCCAAAGAAAAAAAGCCTAGAACCAGATGGTTTTAATGTAGGATTCTACCAGAACTACCAAGAATAGCTAATACCTATACTCCTTAAGGTGTTTCACATAATAGAAACAGAAAGGTCTTTGCCAAATTCTTTTATGAAGCTACAGTTACCCTGATACCAAAACCACACAAAGATGCAAACAAGAAAGAGAATTACAGGCCAATCTCACTGATGAACATCGACAAAAAATTCTCAATAAAATACTTGCAAACAGAATCCAAGAACACATCAAAAAAATCATCCATTATGAACAAGTAGGCTTCATCCCAGAGATTCAGGGCTGGTTCAACATACAGAAATATATCAGTGTAATCCAACATATAAAGAAACTGAAAGAAAAAAAACATATGATCATTTCATTAGATGCTGAAAAAAGCATTTGACAAAATTCAATACCCCTTTGATGATAAAGGTCTTGGAGAGATTAGGGATACAAGGATCATATCTAAATACAACAAAAGCAATATATAGCAAGCCGACATGTAGCATCAAATTAAATGGAAAGAAACTCAAAGCGATTCCATTAAAGTCAGGAACAAGACAGGGCTGTCCACTCTCCCCATATCTCTTTAATATAGTGCTTGAAGTTCTAGCAATAGCTATAAGATAGAATAAGGAGATCATGGGGACTCGAAATGGAAAGGAAGAAATCAAACTTTCTTTATTTGCAGATGATATGTTAGTGTACATATGTGACCCCCAAAACTCTACTAAAGAACTTCTACAGCTGATAAATACCTTCAGTGAAGTGGCAGGATATAAGATCAACTCAAAAAAGATCAGTAGCCTTCCTAAACACAAAGGATAAAGAAACAGAGAGGGAAATCAGAGAAACATCACTTTTCACGATAGCCACAAAAAGCATAAAGTATCTTGGGGTAACACTAACAAAGGAAGTAAAAGATCTATTTGACAAGAACTTTAAGACCTTGAAGAAAGAAATTGAAGAGGATACCAGAAAATGGAAGGATCTCCCATGCTCCTGGATTGGTAGGATCAATATAGTAAAAATGGCAGTTCTACCAAAGGCAATCTATAGATTCAATGCAATCCCCATTAAAATCCCAACAAAATT
The DNA here is from genome assembly GCA_004026605.1 of Ondatra zibethicus. NCBI lineage: Eukaryota > Metazoa > Chordata > Mammalia > Rodentia > Cricetidae > Ondatra > Ondatra zibethicus. Next base: position 2,249 of record PVIU01033175.1, read on the forward strand.
CTTCACAGAACTTGAGAGAACAATAACTAAGTTTATATGGAAAAACAAAAAGCCCAGGATAGCCAAAACAATCCTATACAATAAAGGAAACTTCCAGAGGCATTACCATCCCGGACTTCAAACTCTATTACAGAGCTACAGTAATGAAAACAGCTTGGTATTGGCATAAAAACAGAGACGTTGACCAATGGAATCGAATTGAAGACCTGGATATTAATCCACAAACCTATGAACACCTCATATTTGAAAAAAAAAAGCTAAAAGTATACAATGGAAGAATAAAAGAATCTTTAACAAATGGTGCTGGCATAACTGGATGTCAACCTGTAGGAGAATGAAAATAGATCCTTATCTATCTCCATGCACAAAACTCAAATCCAAAGGTATTAAAGACCTCAATATAAATCTGATCACACTTAACCTGATAGAAGAGAAAGTGGGAAGTAGCCTGCAATACATGGGCACAGGAGACCACTTTCTATGTAAAACCCCAGACCAACAATGAAAATGGGACATCCTGTAACTGAGAAGCTTCTGTAAAGCTTCTGTCATTAAGACAAAAAGGCATCCTACTGAATGGGAGAAGATCTTAACTAACCCCACATCGGACAAAGGTATGATCTTCAAAATATACAAAGAACTCAAGAAACTAGACATTAAAATGCTAAATTACCCAATTAAAAAAAAAGGGGTAATGATGTGAACAGAGAATTCTCAACAGAAGAAGATCAAATGGCCAAAAGATACTTAAGGTCATGTTCAACTTCCTTAGCCATCAGGGAAATGCAAATCAAAACAACTTTGAGATACCATCTTACAACTGTCAGAATGGCTAAAGTCAAAAACACCAATGATAGACTATGCTGGAGAGGATGTGGAGTAAGGAGAACATTCATCCATTTCTGGTGGAAATGCAAACTTGTGCAACCACTTTGGAAATCAGTGTGATGGTTTCTCAGGATATTGGGAATCAACCCACCTAAGGATCCAGCAATACCTCTCTTGGGAATATACCCAAGAGATGCCCAATCATACTACAAAAGCATTTGTGCAACTATGTTCATAGCAGCATTATTTGTAATAGCCAGAACCTGGAAACAACCGAGGTGTCCCTCAGTGGAAGAATGGATCAAGAAATTGTGGAATATATACACATTAGAATACTGCTCAGTGGTAAAAAAAAATGACATCCTTAAAATTGCATGCAAATGGATGGAAATAGAAAACACTATCCTTAGTGAGATATCCCAAACCCAACAAGATGATTATGGTATGTACTCACTCATTAGTGGACCCTAGCCATAAACAACGAACATTAAGCTTATAGCTCACAAGCCTAGAGAAGCCAAATAGGAAGGTGAACCCAAAGAAAAACATATATAGGTCCTCTTGGAAATTGGAAGCAAACAAGATTCACATCAGAGCAATGGACTGAGCTCCCAAGGTCCTGTCAAAGAGCAGAAGGTAGGAGAAGATGAGCAAGGAAGTTAGGACTGTGTGTGGCTGGTCCACCCACTGAGACAGTGTGCCTGATCTAATGGGAGCTCACCCAAACCAGCTGGACCAGGACTGAATGAGCATATCCTCAAACAGGAATCTCTGAATGTGGCTGTCAATGGGGGTTGACTGATAAGCCAATGATAATGGCAATGGGACATATCTCTTCTGCATGTATTAGCTTTTTGGGAAACTAGTCTATATGGAGGCACACCTTCTTAGGCCAGGATGGAGGTGGGAGGGCCTTGGGCTTCCCACAGGGCAGAGTACCCTGCCCCCTGTAAAGGAAGCAGGGGAAGGGAGGAGGGGTAGTGGGGGAGCTGGAGGGGACTGGCAGAGGGGGTGCAGGTGTAATGTTTTTGAATGAAAAATAAAAGAATATTTAAAAAAACCTCTAAAATTGTTAGGAAAAGAAACATCAGATTCATTCACTATGAAACTTCTTCCTGTGGTAACCAAACACTGGGACTAAATAATGAGTAATTCATAATTTCTTTATAGTCTATGAGGAAGATGGAGAAAGAGAAGGAAAGGGAAAAAGAGAAATTGGATCTTAAAATATTACTGCATCGTGGCCATGTAGCGCAGAGTGGCTATTAAGAAAAGCTGAAACCGTATTTGTCACTTTCCCAATCATACAGATACCATTTTCTTCTTTAACTCATCTTAACATGGATCTTTGTTACTCTCTCAAGGGCAGGGCAAGGCATGGCTCTCTGGAAACAACCCAGGAATTGACGAAGCATTAGTGTTTGAGACACCAAAAGTGAAGCTACAGAGAATAATACACATAAGCGAGTGAGTGCTGCAAAGAAGATATGCACAAGTGATAAGATTGCATGTCAAGATGCAACCACAAAATAAGAAGTAGTAAATGAACTAGAAGCAGGCTTCAAGTCTGGCTGCCTTTGTAGGAACTGGCATGTTCTCTTTTGCTTCACCCAAAGTCATTTGCAAAACCCAGTGTTCATTTTTCTAAGAACTGTAAGCTGAGGAACTATTCCTATGGGATTTTGTATGTTTATCTTAGCCCAGGCAGAATTCCACAAACATAGATAATTAAATAATTAAAGAAATAAGTATTTTGGAAAATAAAGCTGGAAACTGTACTATGAACACAGAAAGACATTTCCTTATGAAGCTAACAGAATTGTCTCTAATTTAATTGTCTCTATTAAAATGAATTAAAAAGTGGAATTCTAGAGATCCAGATGAACACATCCATCTCAGGAGGCATGGAGGGAAAAGACGTATGTATTGAAGTTTTTCGTTTTTTGGTTTTTTTTATGTGACTTTTTTTATTCAATGTTCAAACTAATAAATATTTTTTTATGAAGAAAATGTGTGGATTACATTTCACATTTTGTATTTTTTTGTGTGTGTGTCTGTATTTTGGTGTTTGTAACACCAAAGTGGAAAATATATTCCATGGGGTGGGTGGTGTTAGGGTTGAGGTGGGAAAATGATATGATTTTTGTATGGATCTCTGGATCCTGACCAGTTTGCGTATTTGAACTCTGAGTTTTGGGGAACAGGACACTCCTAGGACTTGACAGGGACCTAACTCAAAAGACAGAGCTATGTTTCCAATTTTTCACATCTTCCCTTAAAAAAAAAAAAAACAAAACCTGAGGAAATGCAAAACTGGAACTTTTTGCAATATTATGAAAGATAATCTTACTTTGGCTCATTCTATGACATGTACAACTCCTAAGAAAGCCATACTTAATGGTGGTATTTTTTTTTTTAGATTCTATTGTGTTTTGTATGTGGCTCTTTTAGGATCACTTGTAGTGAGGGTGCTGTGTGTGTGCTTTTCTTATTTATTTATTTTTTAACATGCTTTCAATCTGTCAACAAAAAGTAAAAAAAAAGCGGTGTTTGAAGATTGTTGATTTTTTTCTGGGGATAATCTATATTATATTGACTTTATATTAATTATTATAAACCTGTGTTTGTACTGAAGATGTGTTTAATATTTGCAGAAGGCTTGTCATAATCAGTTGGTGGGGTTCACAACGCTGTTGTCCTGCTTCTCTATCGCCACAGACAAGTAAAGATTACCTTCTCTATAGCGGTTCTTGCGATTCCTTGTTTGCCTCCCTGTACTCCAGGTTGCCTGTGGGTTTTCTTTCTGTGATGGGATTAGTGTAGACATTCTTGCAAAACGATCATTTTAAATAAAATGGGAAATTGCTGCTCAAAAAAAAAAAAAGCTCACCAGACTGCAAGGAGGGAGAGAGAGGTACAACTTAGCAGTTAAGAGCACTTCCTGCTCTTACAGTGGTTGGACCCTTCATTAAGAGGCTGACCAACAACTGCCCCTCTTGTTCTGGTGAATACTGGGCCCTTATAGGCTTCCTTGGCAAGGGGTTGCACCCCAGTGCAAAAACCTACACACATACGCATAAATAAAAAGAAAATATATCTTAGAAAAATGCAAAGAAAGGTTGTACAAAAAAGTTCAAATTTACATTCAAACATAAAATGTCAAATAAAAATAAAATAACAAGTAAAAAAATGATTCCTTTGACACGATGTCTTGGTTTCCTTAAAGTTTTTGATTTTTTGCTTTTTGTCTTTTTTTTTTGCAATAAGTGAATCTCTTTAAAAATGCTAAGCTTCACAGGTATTAAACAAAAATATAAGACATGTAGAAAAGAAAGAAATTCTGAAACTCTGTACAGGAAACAAGGTCTTCAGAAGAAAAATGTTACAGGCAAAATGATGAGAAAATTGCAGCTTTGTTCTTTACAGGTGTGAGAGCTGTTTAGCACCCACCATGTCATTTCTGATGCAGACGCTCACAATGCTTTGTTCTCCTGACTCAAAAATAATTATTCCTTGTGTTTGTTATAATAATAAATACAATAAAAATTTGTTCTTAAAAAATCCAACACCTTAATGATAAAACTCATGAAGATAGCAGGAATACAAGGACCATACTTAAACATAAGAAAGGCAATATACAGCACGCCAACAGCTAACATCAAACTAAGGAGAGAAACTCAAAGTGATCCCACTGAAATCAGGAAAAAGACAAAGGTTGTTGGCTCTCTCCATATCTATTCAATATAGTTTTGAAGTTCTTGTAGAGCAATAAGAAAACAAAACAAGATCAAGGGAATACAAATTGGAAAAGAAGAAGTCAAACTTTCACTATTTGCTGATCATATGATAATATACATAAATGACATCAAAAACTCTACCAGGGAACTCCTACAACTCATAAACACCTTCAGTAACGTAACAGGATACAAGATTAACTCAGAAAATCAGTAATCCCCCTTTATACAGAGAATAATTGGGCTTAAAATTATTTCAGAGAATTTCAACATTCACATTAGCCACACATAATATGAAATATCTTGGGGGTAACTCTAATAAAACAAGTGAAAGACCTGTATGACAAGAACTTAAAATCTTTTAAGAAAAAAATTGTAGAAGACACCAGAAAATGGAAAATCTCCCATGCTCTTTTGGAGGTAGAATTAACATAGTAAAAATGACAATCATACCCCAAACTGTCTACAGACTCAATGCACTGCCTATAAAAATACCAGCAAAATTCTTCACAGACCTCAAAAGAACAATATTCAACTTCATATGGAAAAAAAGCCACAAAATTACGAAAACAGTCCTGTACAATAAAAGAACTTCTGGAGGCATCACAATCACTGACTTTAAACTCTACTATAGAGCTACAGTCATGAAAACAATCTGGTATTGGTATAAAAACTGACAGGAGCATAAATGAAAGTGAATCAAAGTCTTGGATATCAATCCACACACTTATAAACACCTATTTTTTGAAAAAGTAGCTAAAAATATAACATGGAAAAAAGAAAGCATATTCAACAAATGGTGCTGGTGTAACTGGATATCAACATGTAGAAGAAAGCACATTGATCCATATCTACTACCATTAACAAAACTCAAGTCCAAATGGAACAAAGACCCCAACATTCAACCAATCACAGTGAGCCTCATAGAAGAGGAAGTGGGAAGTATGCTTTAACACATTGGCACAGGAGACTACTTCCTAAATATAACCACAGTAGCACAGAAATTTAGAGCAACAATTAATAAATGGGATCTTGTGAAACTAAGCAGATTCTATATAGCAAAGGACATGGTCAACAAGACAAAATTGCAACCTACAAAGTGGGAAAAAGATCCTCACCAACCCCACACTGGACAGAGGACTGATCTCTAAATATACAAAGAACTCAAGAAACTTGACATCAAAAGAACAAATAATCCCATAAAGCATGGGTTATAGATCTACACAAAGAACTCTTAACAGATGAATATCAAATAGCTGATAGACACTTAAGGCAATGCTCAGCATCCTTAGCCATTAGAGAAATGCAAATCAAAACAACTCTTATTTCCATCTTATATCTGTAAGAATGGCCAAGATCAAAAACACTGATAGCAACTTATACTGGAGAGGATATGGGGTAAGGGAAGCATTCCTCCATTGCTGGAGGGGAAATGCAAACTTGTATAGACACTTTAAAAATCAGGATGGCAATTTGTCAGAAAATTAAGAAACAATCTACCTCAAAACCAAGCAGTACCACTTTTGAATATATACCCAAAGGATGCTCAATCATTCCACGAGGACATGTTCTTAAAATAATGTTCCTAGTAGCATTATCATAATAGCAAGAACCTGTAAACAATCTATGTTGTTGGGAGGCTGTCAGTTTGTTTCCCTGCCCCCCAGCAGCTCAGACCTGAAATAATCACACAGAAACTATATTAATTAAATCATTGCTTGGCCCATTAGCTCTATATTCTTATTGGATAACATTTACATCTTAATTTAACCCATTTTGATTCATCTGTGCATTACCACAAAGTTGTGGCCTACCAGCAAAGTCTCAGTGTGACTGTCTCTGGTGGTGGCTCCATGGCTTCTCTAAACTCCACCTTCCTTCTCCCAGCATTCGGTTTAGTTCTCTTCACCAAGCTCTGTTATACCCTATCATGGTAAGTCAGTTACTTTATTAACCAATGGTATTTGCAACATACAGAGGAGAATCCCACATCAAACCCAGATGACCCTCAACCAAAGAATGGATGAAGAAAATGTGGTACATTTATACAATGGAGTACCACTAAAGGTTAAAAAATGATGACATCTTGAAATTTGCTGGTAAATACATGAATCTAGAAAAAAACATTCTGAGTGAGGTAACTCATACCCAGAAAAAAATATGATATGTACTCACTCATAAGTTGCTTTTAGACATAAATCAAAGAAAATCCACCCTGTAGTCTACAACCCCAGAGAACATAGAAAACAAAAAGGACCTTATGAGAGATAGCCATAAATCTCTATGTTAAAAATAAACAGATATGTTCTCCTGAGTAAATTGGGAAAATGGGGTTTACAGAGAGGGTAAAAAGGGAGAGGGAAGGAAGGGAAGTGAGCAGACAAAAATGTATAGTTGAATAAAAACAATTAAAAAGGAACAAAGTGAAATTACTATATTTTTTGCTTTTCTAAATATATTATATTTGAATTTATTATTAATATCAATCATATTTCTGATGATATGACTGACAAATATTGAAATTTTAACCCAGAATTTTTCTTCCATTGTCAAAACACTTCTATCAAAAGATCAACAAGGCATCTGTAGTAAAAAAAGAAAAAAAATACATATCAAAGAAATCAAGTGGTTTTTTTAAGGCTCCTTTCTAGTCATGTAGAAAAATGTCTCGTAGTTTTCTATATTTCTCTATATCTTAACAAAAGTAAGATCTGGACATGAGATGTAAAAATTGAAAATCAGAAGTCAGTATTACCAAGCCAAATTTCTTAGGATTTTCCATGTGATATTTTGAAATTTCCATCTCATTTTTCCTCTTTTCTTCTCCCCTATTCTATTTTCTTTCTACATATGTAAATGTTTTCTTATTTTTAACATATAAAAACAGAAGCAGAATAACAAAAATTTACCTGAAGAAATTTATGGAATTGATTGGGTTTTAAATTTGATTTAGCCTGATCCTGTAAACTCATTACTCAATATCAGGCACTACAATGTGATGCTTGAAACTCTTAAGTGTTAAGTCAAATAAACTGTTATTTGATATTAGGATTTGACAAGTAGTTGTGGAATTTTACAGTGTGTTTTTATTACCTTAAAAATAGATGCCATGCCAAGAATGAAATATAATGTTGTAAGGAATAAATGAATTAATGTTGGTAATTTGTTTATAACTTCAGGTGTCCTCATTGGTTTAACCTTGCTATAAATGTTTTGTCAGCTACTACGATTAAATTGTACCTTGAAATCGAGTTGTGTTAAAGTTTCTAAACAATAAGTCTAATTTTTCTTTTTCTTTTGAATACTGTGATAAGCTCAATTTTACATCTCTAAAATGTATTGGTTAAACCAAGTACCTCAGAATATGGCTGTTTTTAAAAATGTAGCCTTATATGTGAAAATAAAAATTAATCCATTGGAGTATATCCAAACCAAATTAGAATGTTCCCTTATGAGAAATTATTAGAAAACATGCAGAAGTATATGCAAATTCAAGATGATAAGCCAAGAAGAAACAAACCCAGCCAACAGCTTGATCTTGACTTTCCAGTTTCCAGAATGTTAGAAAATACAATTTTGTTGTGTAGGCAACCAGCTTTAATAAGATGTTTGTAGAAAACAAATAGTAACATACAACATTAAGTTCCTTAAAGCTCAGGAACTAAATAGCTTGAGAAAGTACCTGAAAGCAGCTAGTTATGCTAGGACACCTCATCTGCAAGAGTATGTATACAGGAAGGACTGTGGAGAGACACTCGCAGAGTAACAAAACTGTCAGGAAGAGGCTCAGAAAAACTGAGCCACGTGGAAAGGACATTTTCCAACCTATTGAGATGCTTGAGATTATGTAGTGTCCGCTAGAATTACAGCTTTGCTGAACTGCCATAGACTTGCTGGGGTGGACTTTGGTGATATAGCTATCTTTGCTCCATTTCTGCACCTGTAAATAACCCCATATCCATATTCTTGCAAAAAACGCCAATAAAATTCATTGTTGTGTCAAGCTGGCCATCAGTGGTACCTATGTTTTGGTCTGTCATCAGTTTCCTATCTGGAATAAATAAGACAGTTGATTATATCTCTCCAGAAATAGTATTTCTCAACATAATTTTGGCAAATTTTCATTATTTCTATATAAGTTAGTAGGCAGAAATTAATCTTGAATATCTGCCATAAAATATTTGGTATAATGTAGTGGTATACTCCTGTAATCCCCTCACCTAATGAGTTTGTGGCCAGCTTGTAGTACATAATAAGAGTATGTGTTAATGAAACAAAGTCTAAAGCTCTAGCTCTGTCATAGCACACTTATCTAGAATGTGCAAGACCTAGGAATTATTTCTATGCACCATGAGAAAAGTGAGGGGGAGGAAAGAAAAAAGAAGGTAAGATTACACCTTGGTTTGTCCTTGGCTTAATATGTGATTTAGATAATTTCATTTCCCTGAGTGTTTCTCTGCCTTCTGAGGCTACTTACTTGAAGATCGTCTGTTGTGAAGGGGAGAGGGGAGGGAAAAGGGAGAAGGGAAAGACTGGGGAGAGCTTGGGGAAGTGGGAGAGTGGAGATGGAGGAAGGGTGGATATTGGAGAAGGGAATAAGATATCTACATTAAGGGAGTCATTTTAGGATTGGCAAGAGACTTGACTCTAGAGGGGATCCCAGGTGTCCACGGGGATGTCCCCAACTAGGTACTTGGGCAGCGGAGGAGAAGGTGCCTGAACTAGCCTTATCCCATAGTCACACTGATGAATATCTTGAATATCACCATAGAAATTTCGTCCGGTGGATGGAGATAGAGACAGAGACCCACATTCACATCAGAGCAATGGACTGAGCTCCCAAGGTCCAGTCGAAGAGCAGAAGGTGGGAGAAGATGAGCAAGGAAGTCAGGACCGCGAGGGAATGGTCCACCCACTGAGACAGTGTGCATGATCTAATTGGGAGCTCACCAAATCCAGTTGGACCAGGACTGAATGAACATATGATCAAACCAGAATCTCTGAATGTGGCTGCCAATGGGGGCGAATTGAGAAGCCAATGATAATGGCACTGGGACCTATGTCTTCTGCATGTATTGGCTTTTTGGGAACCTAGTCTATTTGGATGCACACTTTCCTAAGCCGGGATGAAGGGGGGAGGGTCTTGGGCTTCCCACAGGGCAGGGTACCCTGCCCCTCTTTTTTTTTATTTTTCTCTGCTCCCCTCCCTGCCACAACCCTCCTTCCCTCAACCCTCCCCCAAGGTCCCCATGCTCCCAATTTATTCAGGAGATCTTGTCTTTTTATACTTTCTACTTCCCACGGAGATTATATCTATGTACGTCTCTCTTAGTGTCCATATTGTTGTCTCAATTCTCTGGGATTGCGGTTTGTAAGATGGTTTTCTTTGCCTTTTGTTTAAAAACCGCCTATGAGTGAGTACATGTGATAATTGTCTTTCTGTGTCTGGGTTACTTCACTCAAAATAATGCTTTCTAGTTCCATCCATTTTCCTGCAAAATTTAGGTGGTCGTTATTTTTTTCTGCTATGTAGTACTCCATTGTGTAAATGTACCACATTTTTTTTTATCCATTCTTCAATTGAGGGGCATTTAGGTTGTTTCCAGTTTCTGGATATGACAAATAAAGCTGCTATGAACATAGTTGAGCACATGTCCTTGTGGCACGATTGAGCATCTTTTGGCTATATACCCAAAAGTGCTATTACTGGGTCTTGAGGAAGGTTGTTTCCTAATTTTCTGAGAAATCGCCACACTGACATCCATAGGGGTTGTACCAGCTTGCATTCCCACCAGCAATGCAGAAGTGTTCCCTTTTCTCCACAGCCTCTCCAGCATAAGTTGTCATCAGTGTTTTTGATCTTGGCCATTCTTACAGGTGTAA
>PVIU01033176.1:0-12692 GCA_004026605.1 Ondatra zibethicus
TCTTCTTCTTCTTCTTCCTCTTGTTTGTTTTTGGAGACAGGGTTTCTCTGTGTAGCCTTGGTTGTCCTGGAACGTGGCTAACCAGGCTGGCTTCATAGGATCCACCTGCCTCTACCTCCAAGTGCTGGGATTAAAGGTGTACATGATCACTATATACATACATACATGTGTGTATACAGCACACACAAATTATATATAATATGTATGTTATAATATGTATAATATATATCCCTCATTGAAAACTCTCAAAAATTGATTTATTGATTGACTGATTACCTGGTGAAAAATTACTTGAAGCCTGGGTTATGAATATGTAATTTATACAAGTATAAAATGATCACCTTTTATGTTTCAAGGTGGCCACCACAGATCTGGACATTAGGTGATTATCTAACACTGTCTGGGGACAAAATGTAACCATCTTTCTTCCTGAGATATTTTCTTTAAATATAGAGAATTCTATGTAGACCTCCCACAAGGTCTCATGGACTGCATCCTGATCCCAGGTTTCAACCAAAGACTGGAAGCAAGAACACACAGATTGTTACCTTTGGCCTCGGAAGCCTATAACATATGAAAGGTTAGTAGAAGCTAGAGGAAGTGCCACAAGTAAAAAGAGAATAATAGGATCAATAGATTTGTGATGAAATTAAAAATTATTAATTCAATCATTTGAATGACAGAAAGACAGAAGGTAAACAGACACAGATGCTTAATAGTCTATGACAGTGCCTAGATTTGCCCATATCAATGGGAGAGTAAGATGTGTTAAGAAAAACAACATTAAGATAAGAATGAGAATATAAAAGACTAAGAAATTCTGTACATGAGGATAGTAATGACTCCTCAAATGGAACAGGAATCCTGGTAGGAAAGATGGTAAAAGTTAGCTCGTAATTAAATTCTTTATAATGAGAGGAGCTGTAATTTTCCTATACCAGAAGTTAAGTCATATGTGGCTCACAGCAATATAAACTTATATGGAAAATGAGACACCAGATTTTGTGGGTTTTTTTAAAATTTTTATTCATTTTACATACCAATCACAGTTCCTTCTCCCTCCTTTCCTCCCTTCTCCCCTCTATCCCATCTTCTAACCACTCCTCAGAAAGGGTGAGGCCTCCACTGGGAGTCAGCAAAGCCTGACAAGTTCAGTTGAAACCAGACAAAACCCTCCCTGCTGCATCAAGGTTGAGCAAGGCATCCCAACAAATGAATGAGCTCCAAAAAGCCAGCTCATTCACCAGGGATAGATACTGGTCCCACTTTCAGAGGGTCCCACAAACAGTCTAGGCTCATAACAGTAGCCTACATGCAGAGGGCCTAGTTTGGTCCCATGCAGGCTCCCTATCTGTCTGTCTAGAGACAGTGAGCTCCTACAAGTTTGTGTCAGCGAGACACCAATTTTTAAGGGGAACCTCAAATCTGGGCTTCCATAATGCAGCAAGAGTAATTTACATTACTATCTTTTTAGCCACATTGGCACCCTATACAAGGCCTCCAGGTGTTTTCCAATGCCATCAAGACAAAACACAAATTCTTTATCATGCCTTACAAAGTCCCTTTTGCATTATCTCTGCAAATATTTCTATCTGGGAAAGTTTCTCCAAACTCTTGGTTATATTAACTTATGAGAAAAATACGATTTGATTTGTATTCTTGAAGTATAATTACTTATATATAACTGAATTGGTGTATTATTCTCTAATAAGAAAATGCACTAAAATATATGTATGAAATGAATGAATTATGTGAGCAGATATGATCTAGAACAATGAATTTCAACCTGTGGATCATGACCTCTTTGGGAACTGAAAGATCCTTTCTTGGGGGTCACCTAAGTCCATTGGAAAATACAGATATTTACATTACAATTCATATCAGTAGTAAAACCTCACAAAGTAGCAGTGAAAAATGATTTATGGTTGGGTCCCTACAACATGAAGAACTGTATTGAAGGTTTGCAGATTGCAGTTGAGTAGCACTGGTCTAGAAAGTCAAAGGAAACTGGTTTTGAAATAGACAAATCCACTTGTACAGCTGAAGATCTCAATAGCTATCTAGTCTGTCAACAAACCAGAAAGGAAGTAAATCCCCAGAAGGGTTCCACGACATGCTCAGACAACGGGGTGTGATCAATATTCATAAGACATGCCACCCAACAGCAGCACAGTGTGCAGAGAACAAATAGCAAATGGATCACTTCCTATGCCACTGGGTTATTTCAACTGTGTATGGTCCCAGATTTGAGCACTAGACTAGAATAAAATAACCACACCAAGCATAGAAAAGTGAAATTATGTAGAGTGTATTCTCCAGCAGCACTATAATCAAACTAGAAATCAGTAACAGGAATAAATGTAATAAATCCCAAGCTAACAACACACTTCTAATAATCCAAGAGGCAAAGAGGTCTCGGTGGACACATTAAACAATATGAGACTGAAGGAAAATAAAAATCTAGCAGACAGAAATATTTGGGATACAACTGAAGCTATGTTGAAAGGGAGACTATAGCATTAAATAAAAGAAGTAATGAAAATAAGAGCAGAAACCATTGAATTAAGAAACAGACATAATAGTAGCTGGAGCTGTATCTCTGCTAGGATGATGCTTGCCCAGCATGCACAAGTTCTTTATTTAATGCCCAGCACTCCATGAACCAAGCATGGAGGTGCACATGAATAACCATTTGGGAGCATTTGGGAGCTGGAGACAGGAGGACCAAAAAATTAGAATCATTCTGGGCTACGTAGCCTCATAAGATCTTGTCAAAAACAAACAAAACCAGAAATAATGAGGAAAATAAATAAATGAAACAGAAAATCATTCTTTGAACAGATCAATAAAATTAATAAAATCTTCAGCAGGACTTAAAAAGGAAAAGATCACAGATTACCAATCAGGATTAAAATAGTATCTATCATAGACTGATTCTATAGACAATAGGAAAATAGTTGATAATTGTATATCTGAACACCACACAACATATATCAGACAAATTCTGTGAAAACAACCCAAATCCAGTGATATAGCATGAAATAGACAAAAACCCTCATAACACATAAAGAATTTGAATGTGCAGTATAAAAGCTACCTGAATGTCTAAATGGTCTCCCTGTAGGATCCTTCAAATGTTTAGAGAGGAGACAAATCTCCTTCAGCTATGGAAGAGGAAAATAATGACCAAAGTATTATTTTATTTTACAAAGTTAGTACCAAATGAAGGCTGTCTTAAACTAAAACTGTAGGCCAACATTCTCCAATGGTATAGACATAAAAAAAAACTAAACAAAACCAAGGGAGATAGCTCAGTGGTAGAGGTCTTGACTAGCATCCATGAGACACTGGGTTTGATGCCTAACAGAAGAAATAAAAAACAGATGGAAAGAACTAACAAAGTACTAGAAACAGAATTAAACAATGGGAGTATATAAAAAGAATTATATACTATAGCTAAGCATTGTTTATTCTGATTATATAAGATTGGCTGAAAAATATTTATTGTTATATGCCAAATTAAAAAGGCTAAAAACCCTCACATGATTCTATCAAATGATATAGAAAACATTAGAGACAAAATTATCAGATTCATTTTTCATAGCCCTCATGAATATAGGAGTGGCAAAGAACCTACCCATCTGAAAAAGGACATCGCAAAGAAACGTTAACATTTTTTCTAAGGGTGAAAGATTAAATATTTCCTCTTAAACTCAAGACCAGGCAAGGATGTCTGGTCTTAACTGTTCTTATTCAACATACTGTTAGAACTTCTAGTTAGTGGCTGTGATGGTTAACACTGATGATCAAATCGACGGGATCCAGGATCATGAAGGGAGCGCTTTGGGATTTTGAGTGATAGAGCAGGTTAACTGATGTGGGAAGAGCTACACCAATAGCAGGTGGTGTCATATCATAGGCTGATGATGAATTCCTTAAAAATATAACTTAACAATGCCAATGAAAGGCAGTTGAAATGTCTGAATAGATTTACATTTTCTAAATATCTATATGCATTTTTTATTTATATATAATAAGAATTTTAATTTAAAAAAGAAAAAAATTAAATAATAGTAAAAACCTGTCAATAAATTGATCAATTAAAAACAATTACATGTCACCATGTTGGTAATTAGAAAGTAACTGGCCCTCATAATCTCATAGGGAGCAACACTATTAGGAGGTGTGGCTTTGTTGTGGTGGTTGTTGCCTTTTTGGAGGAAGTGTGTCATTGTGGGGGTGGGATTTGAGGTCTCTTTTGTTCAAGCTTCCCTCAGTGTGACTGTCAGGTGACTTTCTGTTGCCTGCAAGATACAGGTCTCTCAGCTATTCCTCCAGCACCACGTCTGCCTGCATGCTGCCATGCTCCCTGCCATGATAAAAATGAACTGAACCTCTGAAACTGTAAATGAGCCACCTCAATTAAAAGTTTTCTATATAACAGTTGCCATGGTCATGGTATCTCTTCATAGAAAAAAAAACCTAAATAAGACACCAAATTACCAAATTTATAGAATAGAAATGATTCCTGCAGACCACCAACATATGAAAAGGTAATAAAGGAATATTTTAACAGCATTATGTCAATAAAATGCAGCAACATATCTGAAGTAGACTTGTGGCCTACCACCAAGGTTCAGGCTGGTGGCTCACATCTTTCTGCTCTGGCAGCTCCATGGCTTCTCTCTGACTCTGCCTTCTTTTTCCCAGCATTCAGTTTAGTTTTCTCCGCCTAGCTCTATTCTGCCCTATCACAGGCCAAAGCAACTTCTTTTTCCACTAACCAATAAAAGCAACACATATACAGAAGGACTCCTCACACCAGAAGTTGATTTTAGATTTATGAATTCTTTAAAATTAAAACTTAACAATGCCTACAAAAGGTGGTCAAAATATCTGAGTAGATTTATATTTTCTAAGTACCTGAATTGTTCTGAAAAATATTTCTCACGTGGATATATCCAAGGCCAGACAAATTCCATCAAATCAGATAAAGTAATGTGCTTTTAGAGAATAAACTATATACATAAATCTACATAAACCCTTTCAAGCAAACAGAAAATAAGGGGACTCTTTCCTTCTTTTCTCATGAAAACAGCATTACACAGACACAAACCGTAACAAAGACTTCATAGAAAAAAAGCATGCATATTTACCAACATCCTCATACAAACAGGGGTAAATACACTTAGAAAATATTAGAAAATGAAATATATACTATTATATTAAAATGAGAACACATCTTACCTCAATTTAGCATAGTTAATTTAGCATTTGAAAGTCAACATAAGTAATCTACCATATTCACAGAATAAAGAAAAGTCATATGGTCAAATCAACAAATGCATATAATTCATTCATAATATAACTCTTGGGAAACTGGAATCAGAAAACAAATTCCTCTGTTGAATCGAAGCTACTTAGAATCTTAAACTAACATGATACTTAGTAGTGAAATATGGAGCCACGTCACCAAAAGATCAGAGGCAAGGCAAAGCTATCCACTCTTTATATGTCTATCCAGCCTGCACTCAACTAATTCAGCAACTCAAGAAAAGTAAAAGCTATGTGAACAGGACATTAGAAGGAAAAACTCCCATTTACAAGCAGTACAATGGCTGTGCAGAAAAGCCAACTGCCTTCTTGTGATAGCTAATCGTGGTTGTCAACTCGATTACATATGGAATCAATTAAAATCAGAACTGCTGGGCATCCCCGTGAGGGGTTTTCTTAATAATGTTGTTTGTGGCAGGAAGACTCACCTTCTAGCGGCGGATCACATAAAAGGACATGGAAGAAAGAAATTCTGCTCTTTGTCTTCTTGTCCTCACTCTGACATGTAAATCTCTCTTGTTACTGTGGCCTGGATTAAATCCAACTTCCTCAGGAATCCAGTGTAGCATAGACTGAGGAGCAGCAGCTCTTGTAGATCCCTTCAAGACCAGGTTGGAACTTGAGAGACACCAAGCCTCATGAGCTTAACAACTATCAGATTTTCAGCCTTTTATTCCTCACATAACCATTGCTGGACTACTTCAACAACATCCTCTAGGCCGGTATAATAAATCATTTTTTGAAATGAATATATATGTATATATATTTGAAATGAATATACATATATATGTATGTATATTCATTCTATCCTTTCTAATCCTTTTAGAGAGCCCTGACTAATAGACCATCTTTTCCTCAGAAAAATTGTAAGAAGAAATGAATAAATTTAAGAATACCTCAGGATATAAGATTAATACCCAGTCACAAGCAATATTCCCATTGAGGGTGCAAAGCATCTCAAGAGAAAAAGTTGATCAACAGATTGTAATAGAACTAATAGATAGCTAAGAATACCTAGACTGTTCCTCCTGCTACATGGAAAACCGAGACAGAGCATTGTTGTGGAACGTTTCTTTACACTGTGTGAGGAGGTGTCACTGCAATTAGTTTAATAAAGAGCTAAATGACCAATAGATAGGCAGGAAGAGGTCAAGTGGAACTTCTGGGAGCAGAAAGAGCTCAGAGAGGAAGAAAGGTGGAGTTGCCAACCTGTTACATAGGGACCAAGACATACAGGAGGAGAGGTAAAAGCCATGAGTCCGTTGGCACCACATAGATAGATAGAAATGGGTTAATTTGAGTTATAAGAGTTATTTAGAAACAAGCCTAAGCTATAGGATGAGCTGCTTTCATAATCAATAATACTTCTATGTTGATTTATGTATGAGCTGGCAGCCCAAAGAAAAATCCGGCTACAGAGGATAGTCCTAAATACAAAGGCTAATAAAAACTTGGGAGAAAATCTTGCCAATCCACAGTGAGCAAAGATTTTGAATTTCTGGGATGGACACAGAAATCTGGAACCATAAGAAAATTATATTTAATCAATATAAAAATAATTTTTATTGATTTTTATTGAGCTTCACATTTTTCTCTGCTCCCTTCCCTGCCTCTCCCCTCCCCTTCAACCCTCCCCCAACATCTCCTTCTGCCGTGCCAGCCAATGAAAGAGAAGCAGGAGGACTTGCTCCTGCGTGGTGCGACTTAGTGGGCTGGTCTGGTGCAGGGGACACAGGGACACAGCAAGCAATATGACTAAAAGGAAATGGGAGAAAAAATATTTTATAGAAATAATGAAGGTACAATTAAGAAATTATAAAACAATCATAGAGATACAGTTAGAAATGTCAAAATCAATTTGTACCAATGTCTATATATGCATGTTTAAGTATAGTAACTTAAATTCAAAATACATGCATGCCAGTATGAAAAAATGTAATGGGCAGAGGATATAAACATATCATTAAAAAGAAAACAGGTTTAACTGGTAGGTGTGAAAAGTTACCTAATTAGAAAAATGCATACAAGATATTTGAAAATATAATGAGGTATCCACCTGTAGAAGCAACTAAAATTAAATAGACTGGTGTATTAGCTACTTTTCTATTGCTATGGTAAAACACCATGACCAAAGGCCACTTACAGAAGAATGACTTTACTTTGGCTTTCAGTCTTCCAGTGGGAGTCCTTAATGGTGGGGAAGCTGAGAGATCATGTCTTCAACCATGCACCAAATCAAAGTGAATGGTAAACTCCCAAAGCCTGCCTTCAGCAACAAAGTCTCCTCTAGCAGTCTGTGTCATCTCCCCATAACCTCCCAGACAGCATCATGAATTGTGGACCAGTTGTTCAAACACCTGAGCCTATGGGGGACATTTTTCATTCAAATCACAACTCATCACATGAAAGAAATAAAGATAAAAGTGAGAAGAGAGCAGTTATGACAGTCACCTTTCTAGAACAAAGTCCAATACCCAAGATGTTAACTTACAAAGAGAAAGTGTTTGCTTTGGCTCACATTTTTGGAGGTTCCCATCTATGGTTGGTGGGCTCTGCTGTTTGGGGTCTGTGGCAGGGATGAACATCATGGAAGAAGCATGTGGTAGAGCAAACTGCTCCCTTCATGGCATGAAAGGGATGAGAAGAGAGAGGAGGGAACTGACATCCCACATTGTTTTCAAGAATATAAATCCAGTGATTAAACCCTTACCGTAGGCCTTCCTCACTACGTTGCCAAGATAGGAATTAGATCGCCAACAAATGGCCCTTTGGAGACATCCTAATTCTGAACTACCACACCAGCTAAAACAATCTTACAGTTCTTGTGTCAACAAGAATGCAACAATTGCTTCCAAGTTAAAAATTAACCTGCTATTGATCCACCTGTTTCAGCCTGAATATATTAACAAGAGAAAAAATTCAAGTGTTCTCTAATCCTTGTAGGGAAATATTTATAGTAGCAATATTCAAACTACCAAAAACCTGAGACAAACCAAATGTCTGTCAATAAAATAATGACTTTAATGTGTATGCAAAACTAAAATCAAATGTGGTGGCTCATGCCTGTAATCCCAACATTATGGAGGTAAAGGCAGGAGGACCAGAAGTCAAAGTCATTCTTAGCTACACAGCTTATGAGTTCTTGAATGGATGAGCAAGGGTGATTTTTATGGATTGTGTTTAGCATTGCTTTCTAAATTAGAAAACAGCTTGTCAGAATGCTCAAAGACACCAAGGCCTGACTCATTCCTAAAGAGGCATAGAACTCATCAAAGAAGTGACAGCAAACCCCTAAGGGTAAGGAGTAATGCAGGGAAGAAGATGGAGAGAGAAGAGCAAGGAAACCCATGGTTCCACCCAAGAAGAGACAGACACTATTTTTATTTATACAGATCAGAATAAAAGAAGATAACCAGTTTTTATATGCTAAATTTTGCTCACGAAGTCCCTGTGTGAGATAGACAGAGGTTTCTAGCAGGGAATTGAGGGCCATCCTGAGATATAAAGGAACTCGTCTCAAAAAAACTCATGTAGATTATGACAGTAAACATCATCTAGAATGAAAAAGAAATAGAGTATCAATAGAAACAACATGAGTTTTACAGGAATTTTAACAAAGAATTCAGGTATACATACACACACACACACACACGACAGAGAGGTGGGGAGAAGAGAGGGAATATAATCACATTTATAGAAATTTATATAAATTACAAGAGAAATCAAAAGTAATCAGTGGTGATAAAAGTCAAAGTGGTCGATTTAAATGCCATAGAATTGACTCAAAATGGAATTAAAGAAGGGAATTTTCAGGACTGGTTAAAATATTCTATCTCTTATTTGGCAATTATTTCACAATTATGTATAGTTGCTCAAAAATAATTAAACCAAGCACTTAAGTAGAATTTATTATCTGTAAATTATGCCTCAGTAAAATAGCAGCTAAAATAAAATAAAAACTTCAAGGAATGCTTTATTATTTCACATGACATTGCATGCCATTGGTTTGCTAATAGCTTCAGTAAAATCCTTTCAGAATGCTTAACTATAACTGATTGAGATTTATTTTCAAACAAGCTGTTCCACAAACTTATTTTTACTTTCCCTACTTCTTATGAACAATCTTGCTATCATGTAACTGTTTACCAGGGCAAAATACCAGTTTTGTCCTTGATTGCTATTGCACTTGTTTTACTAATATTGTCTTCAGTAGAGCTACAATTCTTGGAAGAAATTTTTCCACGCGACCTGTCCATTTTGCGCAAATCAGCTTAATTAAGACCAATCAAAATAGCCATCATTCCACTCAGCAATGGATATCTTCAGTGAGTCTGGTATTGTCAAAACAAAATAAAAACCATGAGGGTCTTGACAATCTCTTCCTGTTGCGGAGCATATACAATGTTGGTTAAGTTTTATTATCAACTTGATGCAAGCCATTTTGAAAGAGGGAGCTCAGTTGAAAAAACATCTCCATCATTTTCTTGATTGATGCTACAGGTAGGTCCAGCTGTAACTAACTGGGTTAGTGGTCTTGGGTGCTATGAGAAAGTAGGCTGAGCAAACTATGAGGAGCAAGCCAGTAAGTAACACTTGTCTATGGCCTCAGCATCAGTTATTGCCTCCAGGTTCTTACCCTTTAGGTCTTCAAAGTCACTTCTTTGGAGAGTTCTCTGACTCTGAGTATGAGTTAGGTTTTAGGATTTTATTTAGCAATAAGAAAAGTCACTTTCCAGTTTAGACAAAAGTGTTTAGTACACTCATTAAAAATCACTCTTTATGTGGCTCTTTGCTGCTTACCCGAACTCTATGAGTATTCCAAATGGAGTACACATAGCTGAAGATTCAAAGCTATCATCTGCAAATGAGGGAGCACATTCAATACTTGTCTTTCTGTGTCTGGGTTATCTGACTCAGAATGATTGTTTCCAGTCCTGCTTATTAATTAGCAAACTTTATAATTTTGTTTTTTTAACCACTGAATAATATTACATTGTGTAAATGCATGACATTTTATTATTATTTAATCATCAGTTGGTGGACATCAAGGCTGTTTCCATTTCCTGGCTATTATGAATAGAGTAGGAATGACCATGGATAGCAGGTGTCTCTGTAGTAAGAGGCAGATCTGAGTGATATAGATGGAGCATATGATACATATGTTTTTAGCTTTTTGACAAATTGCCACACTGATTGTCACAGTGGTTGTACAAGTTTATATTTTCACCAGCAGTTAAAAGTGTTTCCCTTTTCCCACATCCAGTCCAACATTTGTCTTTTTCTCCTCCTCCTTCTTTCCTTTTTTCCTCCTCTTTTTTCTCCTCCTCTTCATTTTATTTTAGTCATTCTGATTGTGGTCAGAGAAAAATCTCAATTTCAATTTCTCTGATAGCTAATTGGTGTAGGAGGGTCCTTCTGTATTTGGGTTGCTTTTATTGGTTAATAAAGAATCTGCCTTGGCCTTCTGATAGGGCAGGACTTAGACAGGATAAAGAGAAGAGAATGCTGGGAAGGGGACAGAGCCAGAGAGAGCTGCCCGCCATGAAGCCTGCCAGGTCAGAGATGCTGAATCTTTCCCGGTAAGCCACGACTAGTGGCGACACACAGATTATTAGAAATGGGTTAAACAAATATGTGAGAGTTAGCCAATAAGAGGCTAGAGCTGATGGGCCAGGCAGTATTTCAATGAATACAGTTTCCGTGTAATTATTTAGAGTACACACCGGGAGACCGGGACAGAACAAGGGGCCTGGTGCCGGGAACACAGCCCGAGCCCCTCATTGCTACAGATTGGCGCCCACCGTGGGGCTGAATCCACTTAAAAACCTGAGATGTCTTAAAAAAGAGAGAGAGTTTAACATAGCTTTTTGCTGTTTGCGTGCTGCAGAGAGATTTCCTGACTCGGCAATTAAAAATAACAGAAAAAAGGCGCGATTTTAAAACGCGGCTTGCTGGGCCCTGCTGCTGGTGCAAACTCCGGCTATGGAGTATTTGTGGGCCCGGATGTTTGTGTGTCCGCTTGGGATCGGGAAGAAAGTAGCTGAGACCCTGCCTTGGCTCAGCTCTTCCTGCCTGGGCAGATGGCGGGATCAGGCTTAGTCAGGCAGGAGAGCATGGTGGATTTCCGCAGCCATTAAGGCTGAGCATGGCTCAGAGGCACAAGCGCCTCTGCCATGTTGGACTGGGCAGAGCAAGCAGGCAATACCTGTATTTGACCTGGGATTGTTACAGCTTAGATTCTTAAGAGTTTAACATTTTAAAAACACAAAGCAAAACTGTTCCTGTACATTGAAAAATTACAGATTCACAGTAGGACATATTCAGACATAAAAGACCTCTAAATGGGTCATACTGTTAGATAAAATACGTAGGCTTGGGAGAAAAAAGAAAAAGAGTATAGAGAGTCATAAAATAATGTTAATGCCTTAAAAAAGGGTAAAGTCTTTAAAGAGACAGAGTACAGATAGTCAAAGATTAAAAAAAAATAAGCCACGTAAAAATGAAAAATTCACAGAATGTCTAGATTATGTATTTTATTTTGTTTTCTTTAAATTTTTTGACTGTAAAGGAGCTAAGTACAGAGAGACGTTTCATTGTCTGGGCTGCTAAGCTAAACCAGCATGGATATTATCATAAAGACATAATGGCTTTAAAATTTGGGTCTTGTGCTTTGGAAAGGAGGTTCTTCTTTTGTTTTCACAGAGGATGAGACCCTGCAGATTCCTTCTACACCAATGTGGTTTGATAGACCACACCCTCCTGAAGGTCACTGTGAACACCTTCAGAAAATTACTTCACTCAACTGGTGACTGAGATAAACAGGATACACCATGAAAGACCTGATTGACAGTGCCCCCATACAGCAGGAAGAAGTTTGGAAAAAAGTAACTACGCCCATATTCCCAAATATTGTTTATAAATGTTCTTTAAATTTAAAGGGGGAGATGATATAGATATGGATAATTTATATCGGTATAAATTTTGCTTTATTGATATAAATTTAAGGTCAATTTTGTTATATATATGTATTTCTGATCTTGATTAAGGTATTGTGATTGTGTAATTCATTTAAAAATGTAATGTATAATTAGGAAATATAGGTTGTTAATGGATAGTCATTGATATAGTCAAGTTTGTAGTCATGTTAGATTTTCTAGAGGTGCATAGATATATTTCAGATAGGCATTCTTCATATCTTTCAAAGACTACAGAACATGGCATTTAAATATTTTAATAACTTAGGACTTTTCATGACAATGAGACACGTCTGCTCCTGGCAGCACCAGCTACTTCAAGAGGAAGATGGGCATCGAAGAAACTCCTTATGGAATTGGGCAAGAAACTGCTCTTGCCTGGAC
>PVIU01033177.1:0-12696 GCA_004026605.1 Ondatra zibethicus
CTTTTATGGTGATGCATACCTTTAATCTCAATACTTGGGAGGAGAAGGCAGTCAGATTTCTTTGAGTTGTGATATTTTGTCATTCTTCCCTCCATAATCTTTTCTTGTTCCTCATGCATCACTGTTGCCTTTCTGTTTTCATGTCACAAAGAAACACATGAGACAAACAAACATTATTTAATCTGACTTATTTAGTTTAACATTATCATATCCAATTCCATCTCCTTTGACATTACCTAATTACCTTTCTCTTTGTACTTATTTATTAATCTCTTGGTGGCAGTCAGGCCTACTTTCATATAGAATTGTTCTCCCACACCACTTGGGCACCACTCTGTAGTAATGAGAGTGCAGGCACCTTGTTCCATCCCACCTGGCTCCCATTGTATGAGGAGCAGGCTGCATCCCACTACCCCGGGCCATGTTCCCAGTGCCCACCTAGCTTAACCCCCGAAATAATTACACAGAAATTGTATTCATTTAATTACTGCCTGGCCCATTATATCTAGCCTCTTCTTGGCCAACTCTCACATCTTAAACTAACCCATTTCTATTAATCTGTGTTTACCACAAGATTGTGGCTTACCAGGAAAGATTCAGCATTTCTGACTCTGGCAGTTTCATGGTGGCAGCTCTCTCTGCCTCTGTGTCTTCTTCCCAGCATTCTGTTCTCTTTTCCCCACCTATCTAAGTCCTGCCCTATCAAAAGGCCAAGGCAGTCTCTTTATTAACCATTAAAAGCAACCCAAATACTACAGAAGCACCTCCTACACCATTTTATGAATGAAGAATATTTAAAATTACATGAGACTATGACCATGTAGTAAAATAGTTTAGAGCTTCAAAGTGATTGTTGCCAAGAATAACAACTGTAGTTTATTTTCCAGAATCCATAAAGTGGGAAGTTTCATTCCCAACTCCAAATCTTCCAAGTTGACTTATACATCAATGTGCACATTGAAATGCACATACATATACTCACAGGCACACACATGTATGCATTCATGTATTCATATAATCATAATGAATAAAATCCGATGTTAATAAATAAATCAAATAAACAAATAAATAAAAATTAAACCATAAATGATTTAGCATAAAATTAAATTCAGATTACATTACAAAGAATGATGCAAAAGAAGAAGCAATTGTTAATAAATGAACAAGAAATGATGAATCTGTGGAGCAGTTTTCCATACGTGTACAGTCTGCAAGTGAAGGGATCAAGGAAGGTTGAACAGGGAGTCCTTTCAGTATTAGGTTGCTGCTGAGTCTTTACAAGGCAAACATTTGGTGCTGTCAGAGTCTTCTCTTCATCTTCTTCACATATTAAGAGCCTCTGCTGGCCATACTTGGCCATGCAATCTATGGAGTTGGTATGTTCTCCTAACCTCCCAAGATTTCCCAATTCTTAACAGTTTAATAATTTAACCAAATTGCATCTCTTGATTATTTGTGACTGAGGGAGGCAATGACAACACCAAGACTGTTGAAGCAGGCCAGTGTCAATACTTTCAGTTCCTGCTTTCCATCAAGCACTTACTACATGTACATGGGTGGATGTGTAAGGTAGCCCAATGGAGCTTTGGAACTCTCTATGCATGGCAGTAGGCCAAAAGGAGAAGACATTTGGAGACATAAATCTACCTGCTGCCGTGAAGCTCAGGTAACCTCAGCTTCATGTCACTGAGGGCTGGATTTCCACCAACTCCAAACTTCCCTGCCTGAGCTGAGCATCCTGTTAGCTGAACCTCTTAGTGTCCTTAGGTTCTATTCTACAATTCACGACTGACTCCATGTCGTCTCTCTGCCTTATGCTAGTTCTCTATTCTAGGCCCCCCAGGCAGTAGTTTGCTTTCCATGATCACACAGAGACAAAGTCTTCATAGGCACAACGTATCAAACAGAACCCTCCCTGCATTGCTAGCCCATCAAACAGGAGTGGGCATGGTCTCACAAAATTTTTCAAGTTTTTAAGAACCATTCTTCAGTCATATGGGCAACACTGACAGTCTCTTTCAATCACCATGGATACTTGGATAAACTTTTCAATGGAGCTTCTGCCTCCTCTCTAGTGTCTAGAGAGCCATTGGTATGAGCCACATGCTTCTTACTGCTTTCAGTGAACTATCCTGTTTTGCTTTCATTTTCAGCTATCTGAACATCTTCTTTATGGTTGTGATTCCTTTCACCCTTCATTACATTGAAATATGAACAATTCTTTGTTATTCTGTCTTTTCATTCAACATATCATGGTAATATAGCTTCTATTCCAACATGATCTTGTGGAAGCTGAGATTCATTTTCCTTTACAAGCTGTTCAATATTATATATATATTATATATAATGGCTACAAAAATGCTATATAGTTTTGTTTAAATGAAATTATTTATTTATCAAAAGATAGTGACATATTGCTATACCTATAGATCAGTGCCTGGATCAGTGCACATTAGAGAAGCTTCTTCCTGCAGTACATAGAAATTAACATAGATAAAACTGAAAAAAATGTGCAGTGAATGAAATGTTTTGGAGCATTCCACTCTAAATAATATGTCTTCATAAAACCCTTCCACCTCAAAGCTCAGAGATCTTTGCAGACATAAAAGAAGGTAGAAAGACTGTACCAACTAAAAGTAGTGGATAACTTAAGGAAAACAGTATTTTCCAGACACATCAGGACTGATGCACATGTGAACACACAAATTCTGGCAGCACGCATAATACTTTGACAGGTAAAGCCAGATAGCACCCTAGCAAGGAAATGGAGAAGTGGACATGGGATCCCATTCCTAACCAAGAAGTTATATGCAGTTGATTATTTGCTGGCAAAGGTAACTCAGTGTTCTACCATGGACTCTCCCTAAGTATATCAACGACACTCCAAGGCGTGTCCCAGATCCGGGAACAGTTGATCAAAACAAAAAGAATTCAATGGCACTCAGGTTTAATTTTGCATTGTTTTGGCATTGTGTGCAAGTGTGTGTGTGTGCACCTTTGCTCTGTCTTATTGGTGTTTTGCTTGCTCAATTTGATTATCAGATTTCTTTCTTTTTGTGGTGTAGGAGGTCCTTCTGTTTATGTGTTGCTTTCATTGGTTGAATAAAGAACCAGAGCTAGCAGCCCCATAGCTAGCAAAAATGGTATGTCTGCCAATTTGAAATTGGAGAGAGGCAGAGCCAACATCCAGTGCAGCTTCAACCAAGCTGCTTACCATTTTAAAAGCTCTTCAAGACAATGCAATAATAACCTACCTTGTAGTCATGTTAGTTAGATTTTCTAGATATATAGATATATATTTAGTTAGATAGGCATTCTTCATATCTTTAAAAGACTACAGAATATGGTATTTAAAATGATTTAATAAATTAGGGTTTTTCATGACAATGAGACAGACACATCTGCTCCTGGCAGCACCAGCTACTTCAAGAAGAAGATGGGCATCAAAGAGGCTCCTCGTGGAGTTTGATAGCCATTTGGGCAAGAAATTGCTCTTGCCTGGACTAATGCATAAACTGGACATGCAGTACCCACAGAGAGATGACTGCTGAACTTGCCTAAAGGTGAGATGATTCTTCAGAGTTCCTGCTTCATGAAAGAGTCTGTGAGACATTCTGCAGGACACAGAAAAAAGTGCCTGAACTGTCTTTAAAATTTCCTGCTTCATGGAAATGTCTGCTGAATACTATGGCCCTGTAGGCTGAAGATGGATGCCCCAATTGTACAGAAGAACCTTGGGTGACTGTACAGGCAGTGAGATGTCTCTGTCATTTCTAGAGTTTTGGAAGTTGCTTACTTCTCATTTACTTAGGTAATAGTATGTCCTTCTGGAGATTTTGATGGAGTTGAAGAATAGATAGTTATAGTTTTCCATTGTTATGATAAAAGATAAAATAGATCTAAATATTGTAACTGTAATTCCTGCTTGATAACTGTTTTGTTATATGTAATTTTGCTATGTTAAAGAGAAAGACTTTCTTTTTTGTTTAAACAGAAAAGGGGAAATGTTGTAGGAAGTCCTTCAGTTTATGTGTTGCTTTCATTGTTTGACTAAAGAAACTGCCTTGGCCTTTCAATAGGGCAGAACTTAGGTAGGTGGAATAGACAGAACTAAATTCTGGGAGGAAGAAAGCAGAGTTGGAGAGAGCCGCCATGAAGCTGCCAGGTCAGACATGCTGAATCTTTCCCGGTAAGCCATGACCTCATTGTGACATTTAGATTAATAGAAATGGGTTGAATCAAGATGTGAGAGTGAGCCAATAAGAGGATAGAGCTAATGGCCAAGCAGTGTTTTAATTAATACAGTTTTTGTGTGATTATTTTGGGTGTAAGATAGCTGGGCAGCTGGGATGAGAAGCAGGCCTGCTCCCTCTATAACATTTTTGGATCTCTTAGTTTTCTTTGTTGTTTTCTTTGTTTATTTGAAAGAGAGAGAGAGAAAGAATATAAAGTTAAATAGGTAAGGAGGTGGGGAGGACCTGAGAGAATTTTAGGGGGCAAACAATATAAAAATACATTGTATGAAAAAAATTCAAAAAGAGTTATTGCTGTGGTAGATAAAAACTGGTGAGAAAAAAGGATCAGGTTCTTTCTAGGTCTTATCCAAAAGGAATTAAACCATCCATATTGTCCGTTTTGCAAACACTGCAAATTCTAGATTTTACTTGACCTCATAGTGTATCTTCTGGATGAATACTGGGAGACCCTATTTGTCAAAGTTTGTAGTCTACCATAGCTTAGCTGCTCTCTCTGGACTCAGCACAATATGGAGGACTCAATGACAGTGGGAGCTTTCTGCTCTCTACCTAGCCTTATCTGGAGAATATCTCTAGGCCAGGATGCCTGACTTATGTTAAAGATAACTGTTGAAACAGTTCTCTGCAAATGCTCTTCACCTGTTGACCACATGGTGATTACATGGTCTAGCTATTTTCTTGGGGCTATGTTGACACTAATTCAACTATATGATAGGAGCAAGCCATCTCATGCAAATTAGATGATACCCCAGCCTGTGTCCCCATCTTTTTAGTTGCCCCTCACTCTGGAATGTAGTTGGGCTCTCTCACTGAAGTTATATCCTGGAAAGGTATTTCCACTGAGATCACAAACCTTCCAAAGTTCTTGTTCATCCCTTCTGTTCCTTTGTCCCCACATGGTGGTGAATGGACTGTGAAAAAAGAAAAGACCCCACAAAGGAATATCTTGAAACATATGGTTAATCACTTAGTTAAACTTGTGGTTCTAGTCTTGGGATAGAGTGACCAAAATAGTCATACAATGAAAAAATAGAATAAAAGATACTAAGTTGTAGTAATAAAAAGTGCTAAATTGCTCATTTGCAGCTACAAATTTAGTCATAGTTAGGACTGTGTGCATCCCCAAAAAGATGTGAAAAGTCCAAAATCTCTGATTTGAGGAATTGTGTAAGCAGGATTTAAAGAGTGAGACAGAGATATCAACTACTTACAAAGGGCTCTAACATCTCCCTTTCTGCTGTCTTTCTTTCTCTTAAACACATACACACATACATACATACACCCACACAAAGTAAGCTGTTGGATTAAGTTGGCCTAGGATTTTTTTCCTTTTTCAATGAAATTTTGATTAATATAATATACAAATGAAGATGAGGTATTTATGTTGCTCTCTCCAAGTATAACTAAATGTAAGCATTCCTTTATTTATGCACTAAAATTTTAGGTTATATAGGATGGGTGTGCATATTAAATAATACAACTCTGAAAACAGTTAACAACTTTTGGACAGATAACAGAAATGCTTTGCATCCAGTGCTTAGTATATAAATTGCATCAAATACTGTTTTTGTATCTCAATCCATATTATTCAGGAATGGTATAACTATTCTGGATCTATCTTTTTAAGGTTATCTCTGTCAAATTACTGATAAATATATAATCACAAAGTGTTTATTTTGGTTGTCGTTCAAAAAAGAAAACAAAGTTTAGAAAATTAATCAATAAAAGTACCATAGAGTAAGGTCAAAATTATAAAGCCAAACACTAAAAAGCAAATTCTATGATGGAGATAGTGTTAGCTTTTTATAATTATGACAATTCATTATTTAAAATGCCTATTTTATATCAAAATAGCATGATATGTGAAAATGAAGTAGAAAATAGTATCTATAAAGGAAAAGTCAAATTATAGAAATTGCTGAGAAATCCCAGAGATTTAATATAATAAGTAAAGGCTATTCATCACCTTAAAATACATGTGACTAACTAAAACAAATACACGTAAAGAAATCAAATTTTGAATGTTGTTTCTCATTCTATAGAAATATTTACGTGAGTTTTCAAGTTCTAAAACAAAGAAAATAAAAATTAAAAATTTTTCTAATAAAAATAGTTAATTTTTTTAAAGAAGGTACTGTAGAGGCCATGGAGAATTGAGAAACATCATCAAAATTAATGTTAGACAAAGTTAGATCATTTATCACAAAAATACAAAAAAAAAACCTATGAAATAACCAAGTTGGCTGTGAATAGTACAGTATGAAAATTAGAGTAGAAAGATGGTAAAGGAACAAAAGAGCATTCATTAAGGGACCCAATAACCTAAGTAGCAATAAAAAATATATATGTCAGAAAGTGTCCTTCAATTGTAAACAAATTAGCCAAGGTCCACTTTCTATTCACTTTCTGCCCCCTGAGCATGAAGGAGACCAGTTAGAACAGTTAGTCTTTTGCTTCTGTCCCCATTCCTCCCTGAGTGTTGACATGTCCACTCTGTCAGGACAGACTATAATTTCCTGGAACTGTGAGTTAAAATAAACATTTTTTTCACTTATGCAGCTTTTTGTTGGGGTATTGTTTTAGAGTGAGAAAGAATCTTGGTCATGCTCAGAGGAGCTCTTGAATGTTGCAGCACCAATAGCAGTCAGCTTGTTACATTACGATGTTAGTCAGAAAAATGAGACACAGGGTCATGATCTTTGCCAAATTATCCTCATAAGTGCTGTCTTTACTATTCTCTGTGTCAGACAGGTCACATGTCTAGCTATTTCCATAGACTTACAAGCTCAGATTCCAAATGTAGAACAATTCATAAAATATATCACAGGCGTACCTATAGAGGAAATCTAATGTCTTCACAATAAGAATGATTCAAATCTACTTGTGGAAATGAGAAAATACCTATAAATTTAAACATTTAAACATATTAGTATATGAAAAGAACAATATAAATGTGGTTTTGTTTTTACCTTGTTTTCAGCTACAATATTAAGAGAAAGCATTATATAAACTAAGAAGTAGAAAATAACTAAAGATGAAATTTCTGTGACAACATATTAAAGCATGAAAGGTAGAAAACTTTGATTATTAGCCAAATGAAGTAGATATTAATAAAACTTATATGTTAATTAAATATTTATTGAAATCTCCATGGAAATGAGAGTAAGGTAAGAGAGAAAAATTAAATTATTATGAAAATACCTATAACTGGTATTCTTAAAGTGCTAAAAGAATATAATCATATATGAGTATGGAACACAAAATATAAATTCACAAAGAAGATGAACACAAAGCTTTCAGTTGCAAGCTGTATGTAATAAAAATTAATTGGAAGTTAATTTGGCATTCTTATTAAAAGAGAGAGACTAAGAGGATGGAAAAAATTAAAATATATGATTTGATTTGAGGCAGAATAAAACCTACCTCTTTTTACATCTACAACATATTAGATTAAATATGAAAGATTGATTATAAAATAAAGATAAGTTATCTAAAATTTTAGCTTAAACACAAAGTATTGACATGATCACAGCACCCCCAAACCATGAGCCATTCCCAAGGAACTTTCAGACCACTGCTGCCAGTGAAGCAGGTGACCTAACTGCAGATCTTCATCTCTCCCTCCCATCCTCCCAATTCAATCCCTCATTTTCACCCTCATCTCTGTATCAGACCACTTGCTGCACCTTTTTCTGTCCCATTTTCCACTGGATTACACAGAAATTCTCTGTTAATTTCCTCCCAAATCATGCTGCTATTGCATCCCTCTCAGCCACCCAATGCCTTCAGGAATTCTCTTGAAACTCCCCAGCCAAGCCTGTCAGAGAAGAAAGCATGCCGTCAAAGCAGGAAAGCGAGTTTCACACCTTCATTCCCCATCCTCTTCTTCAGGTCCAATTCCCAAGTTTCATTCCCTGCTATGTAACAGACTACCTGTGGTAGTCTCTGCTCCTATTCCCAGAGGACTAAACAGATCCTGGTAAAACACCCTGTTTTTCTCCCTCCTGCAAATCCCTTAAGGTTCCTCTATCCTCATTCCTAAGTGTCACTTTCCAGTACCTAGAAATTTATTTTACCTGTATGTTTCACTGGCTACACATATTGGGATCCCAGAACTCTCTGTCAGCAAATTCATAGCCACCATATCCTCCTATGGAAAAGAGAGGGCTACAGAAAACAATCGAGGGGAATAAAGCAATAACTCAACCAAGAAAATGGCCCAGATATCAAAACACAGAATCATAGTAATCACAAAATCAAATTTCTAGATGTCAGCATGAAAAACAAAATCACTAAAAGCCAGGAGAGTATATCTCCACTAGAACCCAGCAATCAGTAAAAGCCAGGAGAGTGCATCTCCAACAGAACCAGCAACTCTACAATAAGAGGACCTCAGAAACTGTGAAATGCAACAGACCTGAAGCACAAGACAGAACTTTAAAATTTTCTCTGTGCGTTTGACAGAAGTCCTTAAAGAGGAAATGAATGAATGGCTTCAGGAAATATATGAAAATATAAAGAAACAGTAGAAGGAAATCAATTTAAAACCATCAATATCTGAAAGAGGACTCGAAAAGAAAACCAAAACTGAGGAAAATGTAGAAACAAAAAAACTGCACATTCAAGCAAGAAACTCAGAGGCAAGCATTGTCAACAGAAGAGGTGGAAGAGGGAATTACAGGCATCAAAGATGTGAAAACACTATGAAAATGCCAAACCTATATTTTTTAAATAGAAAAATAAAATGACACTCAGGTCAATTGCCCAGAATGTGTTTTTAACCAAATTATAGAATAAAACTTAAATAACCTGCTGGACAGTGGTGGTACACACCTTTAATCCCAGCACTTGAGAAGCAGAGGTAGGAGGAACTTTGTGAGTTTGAGGCCAACTTGGTCTACAGAACAAAGAAATAATATTAAAGCTTGAAAGGGAGACAAAAATCAAGTAGCAATTAAATGTACACCTATTAAAATAACACCTGAATTCTCAATAGGGAGTCTAAAAGACAGAATGGCTTGAGCAAATGTTCTATAAATGCTAAGAGGCTAGAGATGCTAGCCAAAATTGCTATACCCAGCAAAACTTCCAATCATGTTAGATAAAGAAAATAATTTTTTTTGCATGCCTGAGCACGCCATATACAGCAGTTCTGTTGAAATTTGTCCATATTCGTTTCCTGATCTAAGTTGATAAGGACAACTGACCAGTTCTCTTCCTCAAGAGAACACCAGATCTCATTATAGATGTTTGAGAGCCACTATGTGGTTGCTGGGAATTGAACTCAGGATCTCTGAAAGAGCAGGCAGTACTCTTAACTGCTGAACAATCTCTCCAGCCCAGAGAAAATAATATACACTATGATAAAACCAAATTTAAACAACATCTATCAACAAATACAATCCTACTGAAGGTGTTAGAAGAAAAACTGCAATCTAAAGAAGCAAACCACATGTAAGAAAGAGAAAGAATAAAAATTTAATACCAGCAAGTCAAAATATGGGGAAAACCTACACATACATACACACACACACACATCACATTAACAAAATAACACAAATCAGAAACAATTCTAACAATTATTGTTCATGTACAAGAAAATCTATGATCTCAATACCCAACTAAACAGAGAATGGATATGAAAATAGGATCGGTGGTGATACACACCTTTAATCCCAGCACTTGGGAGGCAGAGACAGGCAGATCTCTGTGAGTTCAGGGACTGCCTGTTCTACAGAGTGAGTTCCAGGACAAAGATACACAGAGAACCTGTCTCAAAAAGCCAAAAATTAAAAGTAAAAAGAAAAGAAATAGAGTTTAAAATAAAGCCACGTAAAGATGGAAAACACACCGAGAATCTTGATACTGTTTGTTATCATGTTCTCTTTGAATTGTTTGAATAATGAGGAAAGAGTAACAGCTGCTAAAAGATATTTGATTATAAATGCTGAAGAATTAATCCAAGATAGGTATTTTGAAAATACCTTGACTTCAAAATTGAAGTCAAAAGGTATGTTACCTTGGAGAAGAGATTTTGCTTTTGTTTCCACAGGAAATGAGAGGCTGTGGATTCATTCTGAGTTAAGAAAACTCAGGTTTGATCAAGGAAGACCACCTGACAAATCTCCAGTAAAAAAAGATGGCCCAGATGTCTGAGCTCTACATCCAGAACAGATTCAAGATGCTGCCTAAGATGATCAAGCCTCACAGGATACTCCAGTTAGGACTTGATCATAACTCTAAATTTTCTTTAGATCCCCACAAGATTAGCAGCCCCCAACCAGCTGGAAGTATATTACATTCACATTCCCCAAAAAATGGACTATGGCCATTTTCCTTTGTTTAAAAAAAAAAAGAGGGGGAAGTGGTGTGGGAGAACAATTCTATATCTGTCAATTATGTTTTAAATAAACGTTGATTGGTCAGTAGCCAGACAGGAAACAGAGGCAGGGCAATAAGAACAGGAGAATTCTAGGAAGGAGGAAGCCCATTCATCCCCAGTCCTGCCCAGACCATGGAAGAAGCAGGATGTGACCTACCCCGCTGAAAAAGGTACTGAGCCATGTGGCTAACATAGATAAAAATAATGGGTTAATATAAGTTTTAAGAGCTAATACGTAGCTTGAGCTAATGGACCGATCAGTTTATAATCTTCTGGAGACCTCTGTGTGATTTTCTTTGGAGCTAAATGACTGTGGGAACTGGGCAGGACAGAAACTGTGACGAGCCGGCCCTTCATGTTACAAAGAGCATGAGACTCTTAATCTCAGGGTCATGGGTTCAACCCCATATTGGGCGCCATTTGTAAACTGAGACTAGCTATCCCAGGGACATAGGGTAAAACAAATACTATTATTCCAAAATGAAATAAAATTAGCTTTAAAAAAAAAGACCCCAAATGACACTCTGCTATACTCACAAAACAATGCCTTGCTCAGCCTACATCAGAGAAACTTCCTCCTGTACTAAATGGAATCAAACAGGGAGACCAACAGCCAGAAAATATGGATAGAGTAAGAGACCTTGGAACACTCAGCCCCAAATGGGTTGTCTCCATGTAATGTCTCCTTTCAGGCTCTGAGAATTCTGTGGAAGGGGAGTCTGAAAGACTGTAAGAACCAGAGGAAATGAAGGATGCAAAGAATACAAGGCCCTCTAATCAAAGGAACTGATGTACATATGAACTCACAGAGACTGAGGCAGTGTGCACAGGGGTCTCCACCACATAGGGTCTTAGAGCTGAGTAGAAAAGTGAATATAAGTCCCCATTCCTGATTCTGAAGTCAAGTCTGACTGATATCCACCTGCAAATGAAAAAATAGGTTCCTCCAAAGGAGTCTTACTGGAGAAGCAAACTAACCTTAAATTTAGGCTGCCTTGGTAGTTTGAATAACAATGCCCCTGCAAAGGCTTATGTATTTGAATGTTTAGGAAGTGGCACTATTTGATAGAATTAGGACTTGTAGTCTTTGGGGGTACTCGTGGCCTCATTAGAGGAAGTGAGTCACTGAGGATAGACTCTGAAATATCAAAGCCCAAGTTAAGCCCAGTGGCTCTCTATTCCTGCTGACTGCTGTCTTTAGATCTAGATATACATCTCTCACCTACTCTGGCTGTGTGTCACCATGTTTCCAGCCATGACCACTGAAACTGTAAGCAAGTCCCAATTAATTCTTTCATTCTTCTTCTTCTCCTCTTTCTTCCTTTTTCTTTTAATAAGAACTGCCATGTCCACAGTGTCTTTTCAC
This sequence comes from Ondatra zibethicus, assembly GCA_004026605.1. NCBI lineage: Eukaryota > Metazoa > Chordata > Mammalia > Rodentia > Cricetidae > Ondatra > Ondatra zibethicus. The sequence goes on from PVIU01033177.1 coordinate 12,005, forward strand.
AATAAACTGCCAAGTCAGCTGCATTCCTATCAGTAGATGCCAACAGAAAATTAACTCAAGGGCACCTTTGGAGGTCCCTTGTTTCATGTCATGTCAGAACTATTTAGCATTATTGCATTTCTATTTTTGTTTTATTATATTTTATATATATGTATATATATTTTTAATCCCATGGCCTTTTGGGTATATGTTATGGCTTCCAGTTTAGAGTTTTTCTGGGATTCCTCAGTATGCAAGCAAATGGATCCCTGAGTCTACAACTGTTTCTTGTGGCTTCTTGGTTTTTTTTTCCTTCCATTTGTTTGCTTTATCATAGTTTTATGTATTAGCTTTAATTTTATTCTATTATATTACATGAAATTATATTTTATTATTATTCCTTAGAAACCCATTTATTTATGATGCAGAAGTTTAAATACTAACATATGCATGTGCACGTGTATATATAGAGAGATATAGACTATATTCATATATACATGTATATCTGTACACACATATATATTTATGGAGGATGATGTAGTTTTTATATCTTTTAGGACACATGATAAACATTTACAGTGGATTGTGATATAGGTGCTTAACCAAAGGAAAGCAAAGCATCCCCAGTTTCAGGGTCAGTTATCAGAGGGACGCTGTGGGGGATGAATTTTGAGGGGTGATTTTATCATCTAAGCAAAATAAGGATGGAAAAA
>PVIU01033178.1:0-12684 GCA_004026605.1 Ondatra zibethicus
CCCCCCCCATGTTTCTCTCCTTCTCTAAAACTTATGGTGGCTTTTTTAGTTGATATATTCTCTGGAAAAAAAGATTTCTTCCACTCTCAGTATTCCTTAGTTGCCTGTAGTTCTTTGTGTAGGGTTGAGGCCTTGTGAGCTTTCCCCTCCCACATTAGCCTGTCTACTGGTGTTGCTAGACATAGTTTAAATCTACTTCTGATGACATTCTTATATTCACCGATCAATGCATCTCTCAATCCTCAATCTCCCAAATCATCAAAGCTTCTATTTAGAGTAAATGAGACTCACAACTGATCAAAGGGCAGAGAACAAAATCTGAGGAATACTTTTTCTTTAAAATTTTTACTATATTTATTTTGTGTGTATTTGTGTGGATGCACATGGTATAGTGCATGAGTGGAGGTCAGAGGACAACTTATGGGTGTTGCTTCTCTCCTTCTACAGTGTGGGTCCTAGGGAAGCAATTAGCATTTCCCACTGAGATAGTTCTCAAACCCCCCTTTTTCTTAAGGGTATTTATTTTTTCTCTCAATTCTCCTTTCTCTTGTCTCTTGTCCTCATTAATCCTGCCCTTCTCCCTTCCTTTCCTCACTCCCTATTTTGTTGAGATATGGTCTCTCTATGTAGCTCAGACTATCCTTGAACTTTCAGTACTGTTGCTCAAATATTGGGAAAGTAGGCATGTCCCAACACTCTTAGATAAGGGCATCTCTTTAATAATATATTACTGAAGATAGGCAGCTGCCACAGAATTAACACTTTATCTTCCTCTCTCTGCTCTTGTGTACACTTATTATTGCCTCAACTGTACTGTATAGAAAAGGCTGGCCTTGAAATCCTGGTCCTTCTGCTTCTACTTCCCTAGTATCACAGGTGCACACTAGTACAGCTGGCATGATGCCTGTCCTTAGCACTCAAGTGCAGTAGACAAAGCCTTTAGTTCCAAAGGCAGTGGTTTGCACGTTTCACTGTAGCACCCCAGTACTAGCATTCTTACCTCTAAGGTTGCTAATAGAACCCCTTCCCCATGCTGTCCTTATTTTTAGTTTCTGGCAGGATCTCGCTTTGTGTTTCTGACTGATCTGAAAATCACTGTGCAGTTCAGGCTGTCATTAAACTCATAGTAGTCCTATTGTCTCTGCTTCCTGAATGCCAGGATTACAGACTTACACCACTAGTGCTGGTCTAAAATTTCTCTATTGCTTATAAACACATTGTCAAGCTGACTGCTACAGTTTTGTGTCTTCCAAAAGTAATGGGTTGAAGGCTTCACTGCTAATCAGTGGTGCTATTGGCAGGTGGTGGAACCATTCACAAGTGAGGTACAGTAGGAGGATGTTAGGATTGGGGGTTGTGCCATTGAAGGAGGTGTTGGGGCCTGGCCTGGTTCCTTCATCTTTCTTCCTTTGCTTTGTGGTCACCATAACTACCATATGTTTTCCACCCTGATGTTTCCACCACAGACCCAAGCAACAGTGCCAACTGACTACTGATTGAAACTGCAGCATATGTACTTTTCTTCCTCAGGAACTGATTATCTCAGGTATTTTGTCACAGTGACAGAAAGATGACCAACACTCTGAATGCCACACATTTTAGGTATTAATGAGTTAGGAAAATAGATTGATTGATGCCTTGCTCTCCTCAGAGACTTCAGCCTCCAAGTGACCCTGCTTATATTTTGTGGCTAGAAGAATTACATAGTTCAGTTCAACTTCAACACAAGGAAGTGATATCCCTTGTACCTCTTAGGAAGAGAATTGAATATTAATGATACCTGTGATGACTTATAATGAGGTGAGAGTTTTAATTATTGGGGAAAAGTTAGAAAAGTATGATAGAATAGTCCCCAGTCTCTCTCTCCTTCCTTCCTTCCTTCCTTCCTTCCTTCCTTCCTTCCTTCCTTCCTTTCCTTCTTCCATTTTTCATATACTTATAAACCCTTCACAACCCAAAAGAATTAGAATGCTATTAATGACTATAATAGTCAGGGTTCTCCAGGGCAATATAGCTTATAGAATGACTCTCTCTTTATATAGAAATAGAAAGGGATTTATTAGAATGACTTACAGGCTGTGATTCAGCTAATCCAACAATGGATGCCTATGAACAGAAGGTCCAAGAATCCAGTAATTGTTCAGTCCACTAGGCTGGATGTCTCAGATTGGTCTTCAGTATATTCCAGAATCCTGAAGAAGTAGGCTCTTATACCAGTGAAAGAATGGCTTTGCCAGAGGAGAAGGTGCCTGATCTAGCCTTGTCCCATAGTCACATTGATGAATATCTTGATCATCACCATAGAAATTTCGTCCGATGGATGGAGATAGAGACAGAGACCCACATTCACATCAGAGCAATGGACTGAGCTCCCAAGATCCAGTCGAAGAGCAGAAAGTGGGAGAAGATGAGCAAGGAAATCGGGACTGGGAGAGGCTGGTCCACCAACCGAGATAGTGTGCCTGATCTAATGGGAGCTCACTAAATCCAGCTGGACCAGGACTGAATGAGCATGTGATCAAACCAGAATCTCTGAATGTGGCTGTCAATGGGGGCTGACTGAGAAGCCAATGATAATGGCACTGGGACCTATCTCTTCTGCATGTATTAGCTTTTGGGGATCCTATTCTATTTGGATGCATGCCTTCCTAAGCCTGGATGGAGGGGGGAGGGCCTTGGACTTCCCACAGGGCAGGGTACCCTGCCCCCTCTTAAGGAAGCAGGGGGAGGGAGGAGGGTTAACGGGGGAGTGGGAGGGGAATGGGAGAAGGGGAGGAAGTGTAAATTTTTTTGAATGAAACATAAAAGAATATATAAAAAAAGAATGGCTTTGCTAGTGATGGCAAGAGCAAGCAGGCAAAAAAAGAAAGCTTCCTTCTTCCATGTCTTTACATAGGTTTTCAGCAGAAGGCATAGCCCAGATTAGAGGTGGGTTTTTCTTGCTTAAAACATATGAATTAAAAGTGTGTCTTCTCATCCCAAAGATCCATATTAGAAGTGGATCTTCCCACTTCAAATTATGCAAAAATTCTCACAGTTGTGACCCTCCATTGTTGGGTTCTTGTTAATTCTAGATGTAGTCAAGTTGACAACCAAGAATAGCCATCACAGTGACCTACTGTGCCCAATGCCACAGTCCCATCACTGTGCCCTTTGATCCTCAGGCATTGCTTTCATCTCAATTTGTGTTTATTGTTATGTTGTTTGTATTACTTTGCTGGCCCATGTTTGTAATCCCAGCACTGGTCAATCTGAGGTCGCATTGAGAGCTTAAGACCAGTTTGGGCCACAGAGCAAGCTTCCTGTCCTGCTTGAGTTCCTCTTCTCACGGCCTTTGGGGATGGACTGTTCGATGGACGTGAATAAAATAAACCCTTTCCTTCCCAAGTAAATTTTGGTCATGGTGTTTCATCACAGCATTGGTAACCCTAAACTAAGATATTGTGCTTTTTAGGTGCTAGGATTATAGGCCTATGTCACCATGCTCAGTGATTTCACTAGTTTTTGTTATTTAAAATTATTATTATTCTTGAGACAGGGTCTCACATATCCCAGAACTTGTAATGTATCTCAGGATGAACTTTAACTTATATTACAGACATATGCCACTATCATTGTTCCACTTTATCCAGTGCTGAAGATTGAACCCAGGCTTTGTACATTCCAGGCAATCATTCTTCTGATTGAATTACAATCTGGATCCTGGCCCATAATTGTAATCCTGGCATTTGGGAGATTGAGACACAAGGATAAAAGTATTCAAGGTCATATTTGTCTTCATAGTGAGTTGAAAGCCAGCCTGAGCTACAGGAGTGAGACCCTGTCTGAAAAAAAAATCAACATATACACAGAAACACACAGACACACAGATACCGTAAGAAGGACAGATACAGGCATACACATACAGACACACACACAACACTACCATCACCACCTTGATGATTCTTGTGATCCCATTAAAAATATTGTTGTCACCCTGTATCAGCTGGGGATAGAAGCCCATGTCATAGAGATTGTATCAGTTACCTCTCTCTGCAACTTAGTGATCTAAAACAGATATCATTTCTTTTGCCCATGAGGCAACAATTTGAGCATCACTTGGCATGACTAGCTTCTGCTGTGTTTAACATCTCCTGGGCCGTTCCCATGGTTTGCTCATCTTTACTCTCAGGGTGGGATTTTAGCGCTGAATCACTGACAAAACTGAAGTCAAAGCAAGCCAATCGCTGGTGGTCACTGGGCTGTATGACTACATGGCAGCTGCTCTCTCCAGTCTTCCTCTTGCTCCCTTTGGCACTCATGTGTCATTTAGATCAACTTCCTTATGCACCAGAATTGAATCAGAGACATTAGCAGTGTATCTGTGGAACCAGTGAGTATATCTGAGTATATCTGCTGTTGTCAATGATGAGCTAGGTGAGAGCAAGGCCAATGACAGAAGTGGCCCCAGTTGACCTTTCTTCCTGTGCTAGAGACTAAATGCGGCAATGTTTGAGTCTCTGCTGTGCGTGTGAGTCTCAAGCTGGAAGTTCTGATGAAGTGGAAACATGATGACAAGAATATGAAAAAACCAGAGCCTTGGGTTCGATCCTCAACCTTGACAAAACAGGTGTGTGTGGCAGGGGAGGGGGTAAAATGCTTGTTTTAATGTGTGCTTAATCATACCTTAATTAAATAAAATTTTTTCCAAGACAGAGTTTCTTTGTGCAGCCATGGCTATCCTGGAACTTACTCTTTAGAACAGGTTGACCTCAAACTCTGAGACCCACCTACTTCTGTCTCCCAAGTACTAGGATTAAAGGTATATTCCACTATGCCTGGCCTTATTTAAAAATATAAAAAACACTTTATATTTATTTTATTTGTGTGTGTGTGAGTGCACAATGCACGTGTGTGTGTGTATGTGTGTGTGTGTGCATAAGAGTATATATGTATGGAAGTCAGAGAACAACTTGAGGAATCAGTTTTCTCCTTCCTCTATATGTGTTCTGGGCATTAAACTCAGATTTGGTGGTGAGTATCTTTATTCAATGAACTATTTTATTGACTCTGTCCATCTTAATTGTTTAGACAGGGACTTTCCCTGAACCTGGAACTTGTCCATGAAGCTAGACTGTCTGTCCAGCAGTGCCCAGGGATTTACCATCTCTGCTTCCTCAGAGATGTGAGTCAGATATATACTGCTGTACCCAATTTTTATGTGTGTGCTGGGGATTCAAACTTATACTCGAGCAGTGTAATGGTTAATCTTGGCTGTCAACTTGACTACATCTGGAATCTGCTAAAACTGAAACAGCTGGGCATGCTTGTGATGGATTTTCTTTCCTTTTTCTTTTCTTTTTTTGGAAAAGTTTATTTTATGTATATGAGTACTCTGTCTTTCTTGGCATCAGATCCCATTACAGATGGTTGTGAGACACTATGTGCATGCTGGGAATTGAACTCTGTACCTTGGGAAGAGCAGCCAATGTTCTTAACCACTGAGCAATGTCTCCAGCCATGATGGATTTTCTTATTGGATCATCTGAGGTGAGAACAAGCACTAAATCTAGACCACACATCTGCTGGCAACCCACATAAAAAGATTTGAATGAGGAAGCTTTTGCTTTTCGCCTGCTTTTCTTGACTCTTGCTGGTGAGTTTGTATTATCTTGTTCCTGAGGCATTCCTTTGCTGGTATTATTACATATGTCTTTGAGATTCCCACACAGACTGAAGACTGGCAGGCAACTCTGTAGGCTTTTCCTGGAAATCCAGCATTAAACTGGGACTGCTGAGATATCCAGTCTCATGCACTCAACAATCACTGGGTCCTTGGCCTTTCCTTTGGAGACTCAGGAAACATCCATTGTCGAACTACTAGGACCACAACCTGTAAGCTACTCTAACACACCTGTAACACATACACATGTACACACACACACACACACACACACACTACACACACACACACACACACACACACACTATCAGTTCTGTTCCTTTAAATAACCCTGTCTAATACACCCAATAAGCCCTTTACTAAATGAGTTAATTTCCCAGCCACTGTGAGTGTATGCTTTTTTGTGAATAAATGTCAAATTGTACACACCACCCTTTCTATATCTAGCAAGATGATGATATTGTGTTTGTTTTCATTTTATCATAAGCTTATCTTAAATACCACCTTTGAATGCACAGACCTCAAACCCCAATGATCCTGTAGCAGCCCCTGGAACAAGAACTTCCAGTGAGGAGCAACAGGTGACCCATAAACCACCTTGAGTCTAGACCAAAGAGCCCTTGTACAAGCAATTTCTGTACAAGCAGATCACGTCAATCATCTCGGTCTACACAGTGATCCCTCCAACTGCAGCCTCACCCCCATGGCTTCCCACCCCCTCTCAGTCCTGTCACTATTCATGAACCCTTGTTCAGAGTTACTTCTCTGGAGCTGCACAGGACACTTGATTCATGGGCCTCTGGCTGCACAGAATGGCTAATTTGTTCAGCCTATACAATCCTACAACCACAGCCTATACTATCCTACATCATAGAATCCTGAGTGCTTGTGGAAAGCATCCATCCCCACCTCCTTCCCCATGCAGAGGAGACAAGCAATGCCCAAAAAGGAATATGGAGCTTGTTTTTCCTTCTAACCAAGAAAGACAGTGAGCTCAGTGGAGCCCAAGAGAGAGAGGCAGGGGCACTGTTTGGAAAGAAAAGTATCACCACAAGTGAAGATAAAGTTTTGAGCTGTTCAACTAAGTTATCTTCTAATGACAATGGTGTTGCGAGGTAACTCCTCTAGCCAATGCACAGCCTCTTAAACTCAACAGACAGTCTTTATTTACTGGCTGGAAGACTACACAGAGAATCATGTAGCCCAAATAGCATAGCCACAAACCTTACTCTTCTTGTCTTTTTATGAATAGAAACCTTACCCTGGTTGACACACTCTTTAATTATCAAAAACATTTACCAATAACAAGAACTACAAAAGCAAAAAGGCAAGGGTAGTACCTTTAGGGGCTTTCCCAGAGCTATGAACTATAATGATTTAGGTCTCTGTTCTCATTTTAGCAGGTGTAGGGGTCTATGTGATGGACTCAAGTTAGGGTGGTGCCTTGGTACATCTAACATGGTGTCAGTTGTGCAAAGCTCTGAGAGCCTGTTACAATGGTCTCCGGACCACATAATCAATACATGCTCAGTACACTCTTCCTCTGGTGCTCCGTTCCCTGTTCTGTCTCTCCTGTCTAATGCATGCCTCCATTTTCTAAGCGTCACTGCGACTTGCACTTTCCCTCAGTGCACTGGAGCTCTTCCTCCCAGGTGTTGCTTCATTCCTTGTACACAGTGTTATTTTGGTGCAACAGCAAGGCTATTGCATTGTCTACATGGCTCCTACAGCAGTTCCTAGGAAAATTTTTTATCAGACTGTACTTGTGAAGCCAGTATTTTCTTTGTAAATTTACACAGCTCTGAAAGCTCAAACAAAAGAGAATAGGACTACATCTGGGTCTAAGGCCAGTGTTTAAATAAAATGCATACTTCCTGTAGCACTAGACTTAGCGCTTACTGTCAGTAATGATGGTTCATGTTCATTCAGTGGCATATTGTTTGTCAACCTGCACAGTACAGTCGTTCATCAATATGTCTTAGCTTCCATGAGAAATGCTCATTCTAACATCAGCACAGAGTTGCTATAATGAAAAGAAAAATCCTCCTGCAAGCTGAAATTCTTAGCTCCAATCCAGGGTCTGATACTACTTAGATACAACTGATTCTGATATTAGCTTTGTAGCCAATAAAATGTTCCTTTCATTCATTCTCATAATTTACCTGCAGCTATAGTTCAGATTTTCTGCCTAACCATTCTATCTAACCTGGAGAAAGCAACTGATTTCTCCTTGTTTCATCTCTCTGAACCTCAACATTCACACCAAACATTTATTAAAAACTCTACCTCAACGGGCTGCTGTGAGGAGTGAAAGGGACAGACTAAAAAGAGAATGGACGCAGACACAGGGGAAGTATTACACCTTTTTTCCTTTGCAGAAATCTCTTCTGTACTTCCGAGTCTTGGAGGGAGGCAAAGACCCAGATGCTGGAACACTAAAAGGATGATCCTTCCTCATACGCTCTGGCAACCCATAATACTGGCAGATGGCCTAGATATGGCCAAGTAGATGCTTCATCCCAGAATTCTGACTCTTGTGGTGGAGAAACAAAATCGAATACGTGAATTGGTGAATTGTGATCCTATTAGTCTCTACAAATCCTCGGACTGAGTGGGAGGCCTGAGACTCTGTCTCCACTTGTCTTATATTCCTGTTTTTATCTCCCTAGTGCTTGGATTAAAGACATGTGCATCCCAAGTACTGGGTTCAAAGACGTGAGACCCCAAGTGCTGGGATGAAGAGTTTGAGCCACCACCACTAGGCTCTGTTTCTCTTTTAGACTGGTTTAATCTAGTGTAGCCCAGTGTGACCTTGAACTCTTGATCTTCCTTCTTTCTCCTCCAAAATGCTGGAATTAAAGGTGTGTGCCACCACTGCCTGGCCTCTATGGTTAACTAGTGGCTAGCTCTGCCCTCTGGCCTCCAGGTAAGTTTTATTTGTTGGAACACAAACAAAATATCATGCATCATTCCCCATTTTTGTCTAAAATAAAAAATGAAAGTTTTAACTAATATAGAAAAACTATATACAATAGGTAAAATAACCACATACAAATATATATGCAGGCAATAATTACATTAACAATGTCTAGTCCATTAACATTTGGCAAAGTCAGTAAAAATACTCTATTATCTATCCTATCATGGTGAGTTCAAAGTATTGTGCCTAATTTTCTTTCTATATCCTAACTTGCATTACCAACCCAAAACTATCTTTTGATATCTCTCAACCTTATAAACTTTACACCTCTTTTGTAAGTGTCTTTCCTAAATTTTTCAAAAAGGAATCCTTTAACTATAAAGTCTTCAACTCCCTCAGAAACCTGAGAAGGATATAATATTATTTGAGTAAACAGGAAGTATAGAGCAAATGATTTCCAAAAATAAGAAATTACAGATGGCTGCCTGGACAGTCACCCAAGCTTCCTCTGCAATGTTGGGGTGTCCATCTTTAGCCTATAGGCTTAGAATAGCTGATAAACTTATCTGTGATGCAGAATTTTTGAAGAAATGTCCCATGTTGCTTTGGTGAAGTTTGGCATTTACTTTCTTTTCTGTCCTGCTTATCCAATTTGGATGGCATACTGTCAGCAGTCAAAGCAAGGGCAATTCTTTTGCCCAGTGGTTAACTTTGGCCACAAAGAAGTAAACTCCATATGGAGTTCTTCAATGCTCATCATCTTCTCTGAAGTAGATTGGTGCTGCCCAGAGCAGGCATGTCTCATTGTCATAAAAAAATAATCTTATGATATGAAAACATCTTAAATGACATATTCTGTATGTTTCTGAAGTGGTTGAAGGCCACCTGTCTTTCTAAAACAGATCTCTATTTGACATTGAAAACATACCTAACATGACAATTTTGATTTTTGTAATAGGTGATTAACTACTAATCTGCATTTCTTTGTTACCATAAATAGTTTATAATAATAACTTTCAAGGACTAGAAATTTGCATTACATTGTTAAATGAGTTGCATGGGTACAATACCTTGAACAAGAGTAGAAATGTATGTGTTATATGTTCTAATAAAAATAACTTCAAGTCTGTATCAATAGACAAAAATCCATATCAATGTAAAATATTTAAAACTAGTAGCTGATTTTTGTTTAAAAGTATATTCAATAATCTTCTACCTTTTGTCCTATAATTTCTATAGCATATATACAGTATAACAAAAATAACATCAACTTTGTATCAGTATACAAAAATCCCCATCATAGTCTTAACCCCTTTGCTCTTTTCTAATGATCTTTTCTAATTTTACATACTTATCCCAGTTCCCATTCTCTCCCTTCCTCCTGCTTCCCCCACCACCACCCTTACCTCACCCCCATCCACTCCTCAGAGAGTGTAAGGCTTCCTATGAGGAGTCAACAAAGTTTGACACATCTCTTTAAGTTAGGACCAAGCAAGCTATCCCTCCAAAAAGAATGAGCTCCAAAAAGCCAGTTCAAGCACTAGGGATAAAGCCTGATCCCACTGCTAGTGGTCCCACAGAATGCCCAAGCCAGACAACTGTCACCCAAATTCAGAGGGTCTAGTTTGGTCCTATGCAGGTTCCACCACTTTCAGTCTAGAGTCAGTGAGCTCCCACTAGCTCAGGTCAGCTGTTTCTGTGGGTATCCCCATCATAGTCTTAACCCCTTTGCTCATTGCTCCTCCCTCTCTTGGACTGGTCTCTGGAAGCTTGGCCCAGTGCTTAGCTGTGGATCTCTGCATCTGCTTCCATCAGCTGCTGAATGAAGGTTCTACAATGACAATTAAAGTAGTCATCAATCTGATTACATGGGAAAGTTAGTTCAAGCACCCTCTTCACTATTGCTTAGGGTCTTAACTGGGGTCATCCTTGTGGATTCCTGGGAATTTCCCTGGTGCCAGTTTTCATGCTAGCCCCATAATGGCTCCCACAATCAAGAGATCTCTTTCCTTGCTCTTTGCCTCTGTCCTTCCCCCATCTCAACCATCCCACTCTCTCATGTTCTCCTCCCTCTTCTTCTTCCCTCCCTTTCCCCTTCTTCCCTCCCCTCCCTTAATGATACTAATTTTCTCAGGAGAACTTGTCTATTTCACCTTACCAGGGGAAATCCATGTATGTCTCTCTTAGGGTTCTCCTTGTTACCTAGCTTCTCTGGGTTCATGAACTATAGCTGGCTATCATTTGCTTTACATCTAATGTCCACTTAAGAGTGAGTACATGCCATGGTTGTCTTTCTAGGTCTGTGTTGCCTCACTCAGGATACTTTTTTCTAGTTCCATCCACTTGCATGCAAATTTCAAGCTGTCATTGTTTTTTTTTTACCACTGAGTAGTACTCCATGGAGTAAATGAACCACAATTTCTTTATCCATTCTTTGGTTGAGGGGCATTGTTTCCAGGTTCTGACTATTATGAATAATAATGCTACTATAAACATGGTTGGGCAAATGTTCTAGTGATATGAGTGTGCATCTTTTGGATATATGCCTAAGAGTGGTATTACTGAGTCTTGACATAGATTGATTCCCAATTTTCTGAGAAAGCACCATACTGATTTCCAAAGTGATTGTACAAGTTTGTATCCCACCAGCAATGAAGGAGTGTTTCCCTTACTCCACTTTCTCTCTAGCATAAGCTATCATTGGTGGTTTTTTTTTTTTATCTTAGTCATCTGACTGGTGTAAGATGGCATCTCAGAGTCAATTTGATTTGCATTTTCCTGATGGCTAAGGATGTTCAACAATTCCTTAATTATGTTTCGGCCATTTGAGATTCTTCTGTTGAGAATTCATTGCTTAGATCTGTATCCCATTTTTCAATCATATTTGGTATTTTAATATCTTGTTTCTTGAGTTCTTTATATATTTTGGAGATCAGTCCTCTGTTCAGTGTGGGGTTGGTGAAGATCTTTTCCCATTCTGTAGTCTGCCATTTTGTCATATTGATTGCGTCCTTTGCCTTACAGAAGCTTCTTGGTTTTAGGAGGTCCTATTTATTCATTGTTGTTCTCAGTGTCTGTGCTACTGGGGTTATATACAGGAAGTTGGCTCTGTGCCCATGCATTCAAGGCTACTTCCCACTTTCTCTTCTATGAGGTTCAGTGTGGTTGGTGTTATGTTGAGGTATTAGATCCATTTGGATTTGAGTTTTGTGCAAGGGGATAGATGTGGTCTATTTGCTTTTATCTACATGTTGACATCCTTTTATGCCAGCACTATTTATAGAAAATGTTTTCTTTTTTCCATTGTATAACTTTAGCTTCTTTGACAAAAATCAGGTGTTCATAAGCATGTGGATTTATATCAGGGTCATCAATTCAACTGGTCAATCTGTCTGTTTTTATGCCAATACTAGGCTGTTTTCATTACTATAGCTCTATAGTAGAACTTGAAGTCAGGGATTGTGATGCCTCCAGAAGTTCCTTTATTGTAGAGGATTGTTTTGGCTATCCTGTGTTTTTTGTTTTTCCATATGACATTGAGTATTGTTCTTTCAAGGTCTATAAAGAATTGTGTTGGACAGGGATGTCCCCAGCTAGGTCCTTGGGCAGCAGAGAAGAGGGTGCCAGAACTATCATTGTCTCATAGTCACACTGATGAATATCTTGATCACATCCATAGAAATTTCGTCCGATGGATGGAGATAGAGACAGAGACCCACATTCACACCAGAGCAATGGATTGAGCTCCCAAGGTCCAGTCGAAGAGCAGAAGGTGGGAGAAGATGAGCAAAGAAGTTAGGACCGCGAGCGGCTGGACCACCCACTGAGACAGTGTGCCTGATCTAATGGGAGCTCACCAAATCCAGCTGGACTGGGACTGAATGAGCATATGATCAAACTGGATTCTCTAAACGTGGCTGCCAATGAGGGCAGAATGAGAAGCCATTAACAATGACACTAAGATCTATCTCCTCTTCACGTATTATCTTTTTGGGAACCTAGTCGATTTGGATGCACACCTTCCTAGGATGGGATGGAGGGGGGAGGGCCTTGGACTTCCCACAGGGCTAGGCACCATGCCCTCTTTTAAGGAAGCAGCGGG
>PVIU01033179.1:0-12691 GCA_004026605.1 Ondatra zibethicus
TTGCCTGACACTGCTGTGTGGCTTAGCTGAAGGCTTGTGAAAGATAACCACTTGCTGCCAGGCAGTGATGCCAAAGAGCTCCTCTGCCCCCTTCTTTGTGCCAGACATCTGCCTCTAGCACTCAGCATGGCACTTCTGCTGCCAGCAAAATCTGTTTCCTTTGTGTTAAGACACACACACACACACACACACACACACACACACACACACACACACAGGTCCTCTTGAAGAGCAGCCAGTGCTCTTAACCACTGAGCCACCTCTCCAGTCCCAGTTCTTAGTCAGAAAAACTTTGCTCTTAATAAAAATGACTAAGAACTCTGATTGAAAACAAAATGTGAGGTTATAGATATGGCCTAGTGGCAGAGGCCCTGGGCTCAATCCCTACTACAACAGAAAATAAACGCCTAGGGAGCTAGGGATAGGGCTCAGTGGGTAAAGGGCTCCCCATCCAAGCATTACTTCGGATCCCTAGAGCCCAAGTAAAAAGCCAGGCACAGCAGTATACAGACTGCAGCGCTGAGAAGTGGAGACAAGTAGATTCCTGGAATGTACTGGCTGGCTAGCCTAGTAAAATCAGTGAACTCCAGATTCAATGAGAGGTCCTGTCTCAAAAAATTAGGTGGAGAGCAACTGAAAACAATGCCTAGTATCTATCTCTAGTTTGAATGAGAGTAGGCTCCACAGGCTCATATATTTGAATGCATGGTCCCTAGACAGTAAAACTATTTTGGAAAGGATTAGGAGGTGCAGCCTTGTTGAAGCAGATGTGTCACTGGTAGTGAGCACTGAGTTCTCAAAAGCCAAGTCCAGGTGTACATGTACAGCTTCTCTCTCTCTCTCTCTCTCTCTCTCTCTCTCTTATGCTTGTAAATCAGATGTAAACTCTGCCTGGTGACATGCTCCCCCACCATGATGGTCATAGACTCATGCTCTGAAACTATAAGCAAACCCCCAACTGAATGCTTTCTTTTATAAGCTGCTTTGGTCATGTGTCTCTTCACAGCAATAGAACAGAGGCTAAGATAAATACAAACGTGTACACATACACATACCACATATATACAATAAACAAACATAAATAATTAGGCTAGGGGTGTAGCTCAGTGGTAGAGCTCCTGTTTAGCATGAGACCCTGTATTCAATTTCTAGCACTATAAAAAAAATTCAGTAATACTTTAAAATACTTTAGAAAATCACGGCACAGTGACTTAGACAAAAATTCTGCAGAAGGGCTGGGGGTGGGGGGCTACAGCTCAATAGTAGAATGGTGGTCTAGCATTTCTAAAGCCCTTGATTTTGTCTTTAGCACTGAATGTGGGGGGGGGACAGATTAAAAAACACAATGGTTGTCTGAGTGGTAACAATACAACATTTTTAAAGACAAAATTCATATAGTTCAGGCTGCCCTCAAACTATGCAGCTTAAATTTCTTATCCTCCTGCCTCCACTTTCATAGAGCTGGGATTACAAATCTGTCACCATACCTAGTTTATGTGGTGCTGGGAACTGAACCCAGGGCTTCTTTCATCCTAGGCAAGCATTCTACCAACCAAGTTATATCCCCAGACCTGTGGCTTGAGAATTTTAAGAGGTGTCTTCTACTTCAGTTTCTGTTATTCGGTTTTTTAAGACATGGTTTCTCTGCATAACAGCCTGAGCTGTCCTGGAACTCACTCTGTAGACCAGGCTGGCCTCAAACTCACAGAGATCTGCCTATTTCTGCCTCCTGAGTGCTGGGATTAAAGGCGTGCGCCACCAGGCCCAGCTCTACTTCAGTTTTTAGACAGAGTTTATACAGCCCAAACTGGCCTCCTGCCCCTACTGATACTGGGTTTTCAGACATAAGGCACTATGCCTGGCTTCTTTTTGCTTTTTAATTTTCAAAAGTAATACCTGTCAGAGTGGGTCACAGTTACACAAACCTATAATCGGAGCACTTGTGAATCTGAGACAAGATGATCAAGGCTTTGAAGCCACATCAGGAACTTTTCATGAAAAGTCCCAAGACATCCTGAGCTGCAGAGCAAAGCCTTGTCTTAAAATAAAAGGAGAGAAAGGTGGCAAGATAGCGCAGCGGGTAAAGATACTAGCCACAGAGACCTGAGTTTGATCCCCATAACCATTGTAAAAGGTAGAAGGAAAAAAACCACCTCACAAATTTGCTCTGACTTCGACACACACACACACATGCACAAAATAAAAACTTTGAAAGTAAAATAAAAGGAGGAAGTAACTGCTTATTATAAGAGTCAAACAATAACTTCCTCCTTCCATTTCTCAAAAAGCTGCAATCTAAAGAGCACACAATCAGATGCATCCAAATACAGACATAAGGAAAAATATTTACAGCTTGTGCTGAAGGAGTTTTCTTCCTCTAATAATGGATAAGGTCAGAAAGATTCCAGAGTAAGGCAAGTTCCAATTTCCTAAGCCCATATAGTCAGACAAGATGATCAAGGCTTTGAAGCCAGACCAGGCTACAAGTTCCAAAACATCCTGAGCTGCAGAGCAAAGCCGTGTCTTAAAATAAAAGGAGAAGGTGGCAGGATGGCTCAGCAAGTAACAGTACACTACAAAGTGTCATTCAAAACTCTGATTCATTCTCATGCTATAATTCTTACCACGCTTTGTTTTGTTTGCTTTGCTGTGTTTGGGTGTCGAGGCTTGAATTCAGGACCCTGAGTTTGTTTAGCAAGCACTGTACCACCACGACACACACCAGTCTCTCATCATCAACTATTAAACCACAAAAATATATACACAGTAAAAATGTTAACACAGAGTTCAGGCCAACCTCCAGAGTAGGTTACAGCTAAATAACAGAAGGAAATAATCGCTTTGGTGACTTGTACAACTCAGATTAGAAACAAAATTTTAGGTGTGAACCCTTTGTTCAAACTAACAAATACTTGAAGTATTTCGTACCTTTTACTACTAAGCAAGAAGGTTTGAGAAAAATAGCTCTAATGTTCACCTTAACTCTGGATTGAAACCATAATTATCTTACCTAATATAGAGAGCTTCAGAAGAAACACTTTGAAAATCCTTTGACCTAACAATGCAACAAAAAGTACAAGTAAGTCATTTATAATCTTATAACAACTGTAGAAACAGTAGCAGCAATCCCCTTGGTGTGTGTGTGGGGGGGGGTTGCGTGTGGGAGAAAACATCAAGTCACAGGATAACCTGCAGGAGTCAGTTCTCTCTTTTCACTGTGTGGGTTCCAGGAATCAAATTTAAGTCATTAGGCAGCAAGCACCTTTACCCCTTGAACAACTTCATTGGCCAGGTCCATTCTTTAAAAAAAATAAAATAAAATAAAGGGGTAGAGAGATGACTCAGCAGTTAAGAGCACTGGCTGCTCTTCCAGAGGACCTGGGTTCAATTCCCAGCAACTACATGGCGGCTCACAACTCTGTAACTCCAGTTCCAGGGCTCCTGACATCCTCACACAGACGTACATTCAGGCAAAACAACAATGTTCAAAAAATAAATTTTAAAAAAATCTGCCTTTCTGTTCTCCTATAACTCAAAAGGAAAAACAAAGTACAGGTTACAAATATTGTATAATCCAAAGAACCATGATATAACATTAAGTTCCTACAGGAATCAAAACCAGAATGGGTTCCTACAAATATCACCATCAAGACAACTAAAAAGCTAAACATCTAGTTCACTAAAAGGGCATGCAGTGGTAGCAGAGGCAGGCCAATCTGAGTTCGAGGTCAGTCTGCTCTACAGTGAGTTTCAGGACAGCTAGAGAAACCTACATAGAGAAACCCTGTCTCTCCCCTCCCACTCCCCACCAAAAAAATTACCAAAAAGCATGTCTATGAATTCCCAGGGGACCTAAACTCAAGAGTTCAAACCAGCAACAATCTGACTGACTAGTGGGCAGAAGTGAAGAGGCATCTAGAACAGTCTCTGTGCCATTGTGAAGTCCCCCAAATAATTGCTTAATCATAAAAAGCCGTATACAAGTAGAAAAAAAGAGAAAATGACAAGGATATATATATACAAAAATCAATGCCAACATTCCACTCCATTTACCTAAACACATAAAACTAATCATTCAAAAAGATAAAGTGAGTGGGCCGGGAGGTGGTGGCTCATACCTTTAATCCCAGCACTAGGGAGGCAGAGGCAGGAGGATCTCTGTTGTAGATCAGGTTGACCTTGTTTCTTGTTTTTGTTTTTTTTGTTTGTGATTCTGTGTAGCCCTGACTATCCTGGAACTTGCTCTGTAGACCAGGTTGGCCTTGAATTCAGAGAAATGTGGCCAGCCTGATCTACAAGAGCTAGTTCCAGGACGGGCTCCAAACCTACAGAGAGACCCTGTCTTGAAAAAAAGAAAAAAAAAAAGATAAAGTGAGGGGAATTACCTTCACAGATTTTCTCTGCCATCTAACTACTCTACACAAAATCATCTAAAGTATGCCACCGCTCACTAGGAACTAAAAATTACAGGTCCTTCTTGCAATTTGATCATCTAAACCAATGAAATTCTTCCACCTTCTAGTTAATATTTTTGGTGCTGGGTGGTAGTGGTAATTCTAGCTCTCAGGAAGCAGAGATTGGCACATTTCTCTGAATTCAAGGCCAACCTGGTCTACAGAGCAAGTTCCAGGATAGTCAGGGCTACACAGAATCACAAACAAAAAAAACAAAAACAAGAAACAAGGTCAACCTAGCCAACACACCTAATTTCAAGCCAGCCAGAGCTACTCTGGTAAGACTCTATTTCTTTTTTTAAATAATTTACTTATTTTTATTTTATGTATGTTGGTGTTTTGCCTGCATGTATGTCTGTGTAAGGGGGTTCAATCCCCTGGAACTGGAGCTACAGACAGTTGTCAGCTGCCATGTGGGTGCTGGGACTTGAACCCGCGTCCTCTGGAAGAGCAGCCAGTGCTCTTAACCGCTGAGCCATCTCTCCAGCCCAGTAAGACTCTATTTCAAACCAACTAACAGATACAGAGTAGGAAAAAAAAAAAAAAGACTTTGGGCAAGTCACTTAAAACCTTTGAGACTCAGGGTGCTCCTCTGTAAGACTGTTGTAAGGCTCCAGTTAAGTACAGAGATGTGGAAGTGTTGAAGTTCACTGCTGTTATGGTTGACGGTTCCCAATAGTAAGGCCAAGGAAACCCACTGGTACCACAATTTCTCAAAGTAGCAAATTTCTAAGAAACATTTCAAAGGTAGTAAGCAAACAACAAAGCAAAACATATTCAGGGAACAAATAAAGTAACTGTTTAGCGAGGTGCTGGTGGCACCCACCTTTAATCCCAGCACTTGGGAGGTAGAGGCCAGCAATCTACAAAATGACTTAAATTTATTCCAGAACAGCCAGGGCTACACAGAGAAACCTTATATCAAAAAGCTTAAAAAATAAAGACTGTGTATGTGGCCAAAATAATTAAATGCAACTGAGACTATCTCCACATCATAAAATAAGGCAAACAGAATTGAAATTAGGAGTGTAACATAATAGTAGAGAATATATGCTTAGCACTCTAAAAGAACCAGGCTCAATCCATAGCAGCAAACAAAACAAACACTAGAAGCAACTGTACCTACAACCTAACTAATACTTTAGACACACACACACACCTCTCTTTAGAAAAGCTAAGTGTGGTGGTGCATCCCTTTAATACCAGAACGTGGGAGGCAGAGGCAGACAGCTCCAGGCCAAGCAGGACTACGCCATGTCTCAAAAGAGACCCTGTCTTTAGAAAACTAATTAACAATTTTTTATTTTATTTTATTTTTACATTTTAAAGTATGTCTTTGTCCATTGCAGGAGCGTGGACAAAGTAAGTGCAGTTGCCAGTGATGTCCAGAAGAGGACATCGAATCCTCTGTGGGTAGAGTTTGCTTGGAGCTGAAGGAGGAGGTCATCCTGTGGGCAAGCAGGTGCTCAGAACTGAGATCAGGTCATAAACAAGAGCAGTACGACTGCTGAGCCAACTGACAAGCTGATCTTCTCTTATTGCATTAGGAGACCGTGATTCCAAAAATTCAAACCTCTTCAGTTGTTTTCGAACAACTCCCCCCATCTCCGTATGTAGCCAAGAATGACTATGAACTTCTGATCCTCCTGCCTCCACCTCCCCAATGTATCAGCACACAGTTTTCAGTGCTAGAAATTAAACCTAGGGTGAGTTTCACGCATGTTAGGCAATCACTCTGCTAATTGAGTTGCAGGCACCCCAGCCCCTGCTTAGCTGTTAATAGAGTTCAATTTCCTCATTTGTTTAATTGTTAATGTGTCTGTCACCTGAATGTGTACATGGAGACAAAAATCTAAGAATAAAATCAGCCACGAAATACTGGCACATATTCAGTAATACATAGGTTTTAATCTAAGATTTAACTCTTGGGGAAAAAAATTATAATCTGGGGCTGGTGACATGGCTCAGCAAATAGTACCACTCCTGCCAAGCATGACAGCCTGAGCTCAATCCCTAGAACCCGCACAGGAGAGAACCAACTCACAAAGGCTGTCCTCTGGCCTCTACATATGTGATATAGTATCTGCATGTGCGAGCATATGCACAATGCATAAAATAAATTTTTAAATAAATGTAATAAAATTATAAATCTAGACTGGAGACATGGTTCAGTGCTTAAGAGTACCAGCTGCTCTTCCAGAGGACCTGGGTTCAATTACTAGCACCTACAAGGCAGCTCACCAACTGCCTGCAATTCCAGTTCCAGGGGATCCAATGTCCGACATCCTCCGGCACAAGGTACACATAAGATGCACCAACATATATGAAAACAAAATATTCAGACACATAAAATTTAAATTTTTTAATATAAATAAGTAATTAAAACCCCTAAAGCCAGCCGGCCAGTGGCAGCCCATGCCTTTAATCCCAGCACTTGTGAGGCAGAGGTAGGCGAATCTCTGAGTTTAAGGCCAGCCTGGTCTACAGAGCAAGTTTCAGGACAGCCATAGCTATACAGAGAAATCCTGTGTTGAAAAACAAAAACAAAAAACCCTAGAGCCAGGCATGATGCAATTGCAGCACATATCTGCAATTGCAGAACTCGAGAGACAGAGGCTGACAGATTGAAAGTCCTTAAGACTAAAGAAGATCTGACCATGAAAGAAAGAAAGAAAAGAAGGCAGGAAGGAAGGAAGTTAGGAAGGAAAACTGAAAAGGGGGGAGGGGTAAAGAGATGACTGAAGCTAAGAGCACTTCCAGAGAACCCATGTTTAGTTTCAAACACCCACATGGCACTTCTCGCAACTGCTTATAACTCAAACCGTAGTTAGGGCATTGCTTCTCAACCTTCCTAAAGATGGTACCCCTCATGTTGTGGAGACCCCAAACCATAGATTATTTTCGTTGCTACTTCATAACTGTAACTTTGCTACTGTTATAAACTGTAATGTTTTCCAGGGTCTTAGGTAACCCTTTGTAAAAAGCATTGTTGAACACCCCCCCAAAGGGTCAAGACTCACAGGTTGAGAACTACTGCTCCAGGTACTCTGATGTCTTCTGGCTCCATTGGTGCGCGCGTGCGCGCGCGCACACACACACACACACACACACACACACACACACACACACACACACAGAGCAAATGCTCACAGAGATAACATACAAATAATAATAAAATAATCATAAATCTTTTTATTTTAAATCTTGAGCTGGTTAGATAGCTCAGTGGTTCAATAACTGTACAGACTTCATGAAGCAGTGGGTTGATGTCCAGTACCATCAAAAGAAAGATAAATTTAAAAAATTCTTTAAATAATGCTAAGATCACTTGCATAACTAAAGTTCTCCCAACAACTGGAAAATTAACTACAAAATGTCAAGTCTTTAATTAGAGGCCTAAAAGTGGCCTAGTGCTTTACAGAAACACCATGTGGGTGGAGTTTCTACACAGAAGTTTTGCTATAATTGGAAGCTTTGTTTTCATCAGCAGGATCTTACTACACACTATAGGACACTTCAGACAACACTATATAGAACCAAAATCTAAAAAGCACCAAACCCCTCATTACCATATCTGTCTCTTGTCAGTCTTTTACACTAGACTAAATTTAGGGGAGAAACAGAATTTTTGGAAACAAAACAATTCAAAACTATAAACAAGTAAACAAGTAGCCAATTCTAAAGGCAAACTCACCCAGAAGTAGGAGAACTATTATCATGAACTGTGTTTCTACTGAAAGATGTTTTAGGAGACAAAGTAATAAATGTGATTGAATCTAGATGGACAAGTTATGTGCAATGTCATTTTAGTCATAATTTCTAAGCTAGAAACAATATAGTATAGCATAGCCATATAGACGATAGACAGACAGACAGATAAACACACCCATGATCACAGTAGCTGATTAAATCCCAGTTCTAAGTGCTGGACGCGTGGTTAGCTTCCTGCTGCACAGGAAGTCAGCACTGAAAAAAGGAGAAAAGCAACCCTTTAATCCCAGCAGCTGGAAGGCAAGGCAGACACAGGCGGATCTCTGTGAGTTCGAGGCCAGCCTGGTCTACAAAGAATTCCAAGACAGCCAGAGCTGTTACACAGAGAATTTCTAGGATACTTGGGAAGTAGGATCCTAAGAATCAGGAGTTCAAAGTCATCCTGAGCTACAACAAGGAGGTTGAGATCAGCCTGTGGACACCCTGCCTCAGAAAAACTTGCCCAACTCCATTTCTCCATCATTTATTTCCTCCTTATCATTATGCAGCCCAAGCTAGTCTGATCTGCAATCCTCCAGCCTCGGTTTCATCAGTGTTCAAGTGTCAATGTGTACCACCATATCCTATCCCATTATTTTCTTAGCATACTAAAGTTTCCTGATTTCTCAGAATATTACTTAACCTCCTTGTACCTTAGTTTCCTCATTCATAAAAATGCAACTATTAGCAATAGTATACATTATAGAGTTACCATCAGGGTTTAAAGATCTACTATGTAAAAACTGATCACTATTGCATACTTCTAATGTTTGCGGTAGAGCAATAGCCCCATTCCATAATGAAAAATAAAGCATAAATCTTTTTTTGGTTTTTCAAGACAGGGCTTCTCAGTAGCTATGGAGCCAGTCCTGGAACTTGCTCTGTTGATCAGGCTGGTCTCGAACTCAGAGATCCACCTGCCTCTGCCTCCTGAGTCCTGAGATTAAAGGCGTGCGCCAACACTGACCAGCTAAAGCATAAATTTTAATGTGTGTAACAAAATAATTTTAGATCACAAGGTCCTGTAAAACAAATTAAATTTAAAACAAACTCTAAGCTAGGTATGGGTCTCTCACCCCTGTCATCCTAGCACTAAGGAGTCAGAGACCAGAAGCTAGAGGATGGCCTAGCAACACAGAGGGTTCCAGGCCAGTTTGGGTTATAGAGTAAGACTCCGTTTCAAAATGAAACAAACAAAAACTACAGCCAGGTATAGTGGTGCACACCTTTGATTCAGCATTTCAGGGGCAGAGGCAGGTGGATCTCTGTGAGTTTGAGGCCAGCCTTGTTTACATAATAAGTTCCAGGACAGCCAGGGCTACAGAATGAGACCCTGTTTCAAAAAAAAAAGAAAAAAGAAAAACCACAACAGGCTTCTCTGAGTTCTAATTCAAAAAAAGTAATTCCTCCTGCCTTTCTTTTTTTTTAATAACATGTATACTAATATGTTGTTCTTTTCTTTTTTTTTTTTTATTATGAATACAGTGTTGTGCCTGCATGTTTGTCCGCAGGTCAGAAGAGGGCGCCAGATCTCATTACTGATAGGTGTGAGCTATCATGTGGTTGCTGGGACTTGAACTCAGGACCTCTAGAAGAGCAGCCAGTGCTCTTAACCACTGAGCCATCTCTCCAGGCCCCTCCTGCCTTTCTTAAGATTTTTTTTTATTTACTTTATTTGTATCTGTATGCAAAATTGTTAGCAGACTTGCCCTGAAACTCTGGACAGTCTCACTTTCCCTACAGACAGCTTCCTCAATACAGCTCCTTACAATCCTCTCCTGGCCAGTTTTCCTGGATCCTAACTCAAAAAGCATGACTCTCCTCCTCCTCCTCCTCTTATTCTTCCTCCACCTTTTTTTCTTCTCTATTTGCCTCCTCTTGAAAGCTGCTGGGGTTTATAGCTAGTCTTCCCACTTAATAAAACATCTTCCACATGGTCTAGCAATAGGGTTTCTGGATTCAATCAGATGGCCTAAATTCAACTCCCAGCGTAGGATTTTTCTAGGTGTGGTGGCATATTATCTAATTTCAGCACTCACTCACGAGGCAGAGGTAAGAAGATTTCTGTGAATCTGGGACCAACCCAGTCTGCACATCAAGTTCCTGGCTGGGATTGAGGGATTATCAAACTAATAAAACAGTCCTCAAAGGGCTGGAAAGATGGCTTTGTGGCTAAGAGCACTGACTATTCTACTAGAGGACCAGGTTGGGTTCCCAGCACCCACATGGCAGCTCACAACCATCTGTAATTCTAATTCCAGGAGATCCAATAGTCTCTTCTGATTACCACAAGCACCATGCATGAATGTGGAACACATACATATAGATGGGCAAAATCCTTCATACACATAAAATAACTTTTAAATGGTTCTCAAGCATGAACATGGTATATATTCACACAGATAGGCAAAAAAAACCTCATACACATAAAATAATTTTTAAATGGTTCTCAAGCATCAAATAAATGAACAAATAAAATTCTACAAAAAAGTATCTACTGCAGTATGCTCATAACCATTTCAGATTAAACATTTTATCATTGTCATCTTTTTTCTCTTTTGACATATTAAAATTCATATTACCTTATATTAAGGAACGAAAACTCGTCGAGCAATGGTGGCGCAAGCCTTTAATCCCAGCACTCAGGAGGCAGAGGCAGGCAGATCTCTATGAGTTCGAGACCCACTTGTTCTACAGAGCAAGTTTCAGGACAAGCTTCAAATGCTTCAAAAGGAACCCCTGTCTCGAAAAACCACAAAAAGAAAAAAAAATGAAAACTTTAAAGTAGAAGGTTATCTTTCTAACCATGTGGTACCACAGGATTGATAATGAAAATAGTTGTTTAAGAAGATGGCTACACAAATTTAAAGAACCTTAAACAATAAATAAAGATCAATAAAGGATATCTACTCAATAAGTAGCAGGACATAACATCTGATACAAAGTTAGTATGTCAGCTATATAAAGAACTATGAAAACAAATAGCAAGAGTATTCTTCATATTCTTAATCCAAAATATTCTGAATTTACTGTCTACATGCCTCAAATATGTATTACGTCAAATAATATGAGGGGATAGTTACAATAACAGCTAACAATTTTATGAGCCAGGCTCTGACCTTTGCAATTTGCATAGCAATTTTTGGAAGTAAGGCCTTACTGGTAGCTCAGGTTGACTTTCAGATTATAATCCTCCGGGCTCTCTGTCTCATATGCTTCAATTGTAAACACATTTGTAAATTCATAAAGGAACTTCTTAATACTCTCATAGCCCCACCCAAACATGAAATGCAAAAAAATCATTCCTAGAGTAAAAGATTCATAATTAGAACCCAAAAAACCTTTTTTTGTTTGTTTGTTTTTTATTTATTATTGTTCGAGACAGGGTTTCTCTGTAGCGTTATAGCCTGTCCTGGAACTAGCTCTTGTAGACCAGGCTGGCCTCGAACTCACAGAGATCCGCCTGCCTCTGCCTCCCAAGTGCTGGGATTAAAGGCATGCGCCACCACCACCCGGCAAGTCACTGTCTTAAAAAAACAAAAAAACAACAACAACAACAAAAAAAAAACTTTAAGCGTGGTCTACACAGTGAGTTCCAGGACTACACAGAGAAACCTGTGTCCAAAAAAAAAAAAAAAATTGAACGACCTGACTAAGAGCCTGCGACCTCCACCACCGGAGTGGGAATGAACCAGTTACCTAGGACAAGGAGAGAACAGGCTCCACTAGAAGCAGAAGACAGGAGCCAACCCGGCCCCAGGACTCAGAGGATCAGGACTGACCCAGCGACCAGATCCAGAGCCAGCGAACTCCACCAGAACAGGTATAACTCCAAGCCAGGGACATCAACAAGAGGAGATCCAGACCAAGATTTGCAGAAACAGATCAAAGCCAGCAGCCTAGAGCAAAGTAGGCTTGAGACAGCAAACTCCAAGAGAGCAGACCAAAACACAGGAGCACTGAGCTACCTCCAGGAACAGGAATAACCAATGGAGTAACTAGAACTGTGACACTGACTGTACCACTAGGAAAACCATCTTAGCTTTTGATCTACTGGCACCTAGGGAATTATTCAACAGAATCTCAGATAGCACCAACCACACCCATTAGAAGAAAAGATGAATAGAAAAGGTAAGATCAAATGCTACACCACAAAGAACAACACAATACCAGTGAAACCCAAAGACCCTACAAAAGTAAGACCTGAACAACCAAATATGGATGACCCAGAAGTAAATGATCTAAAACATAACCACAAGAGAATACCTGAAATCATTAAAGATGAATCGAGAAATTACCTTAAAGAAATGGAAGAAAGAGCAAACAAAAATTGGAAGATATAAGCAAATCACTTAAAGAAAACTAAGAAAAAGAACTCAAACATATAACAGAAACTATTCAGGACTTGAAAACTGAGATAGAAAAAATAAAGAAAACACAAGCCAAAGGAATTATAGAAACAGAAATCATGAGGAAAAGAACAGGAA
>PVIU01033180.1:0-12866 GCA_004026605.1 Ondatra zibethicus
TCTCTCTTGTATTCTGTTGGTTATACTTGTTTCTGTAGTTCCTGTTCATTTACCCAGATTTTTCATATCCAGCCATCCCTCAGTTTGTGTTTTCTTCATTGCCTCCATTTCAGTTTTCAAGTCTTGAACTGTTTCCATTACCTGTTTGATTGCTTTTTCTTGGTTTTCTTGGGTATCTTTGAGGGATTTATTCATTTCTTCTAACTTTTTGTCAGTCTTCTCATCCATTTCTTTAAGGGAGTTTTTCACATCCTTTTTAATGGTCTCTATTTAAAGTCGACTTCTTCTACACCTTCTGGATTAGGGTGTTCAAGTCTTCCTGTTGCATGTTCCCTGGATTCTGGTGTTATGTTGCTTTTCAGGTTCTTGGAGGAATTCTTGCATTGGCGACTGCCCATCTCTTCCTTCAAATGCTGTCAGGAGAGTCTTGGCGGTTTGGTCCGATCTTTGCTGTGGCTAACTGTGTACTTGGGGGTTTTTCTTCGTCTGCCCTCTCTTAGGTCCCCTCAGTACTGGAGTTTCTCAGATACCCTCCACTCTGTAGTAGGCTGTGGTCGTGGGTCTAAGGACCCCACAGATGGAAAGGAGTGCTTGGGGGCAAGATGGGATGGGATAGAGAAAGCCAGTAGCTGGGAAGAAGCCCTGCTGAATGGCCAGAAAGTTTAGGGGATTGGACTGTGTCTGTACTCCATTCCTGGGCCATCTGGCCGGGCGGGCGGGCACACATTTACCCCTCCGGATGGATCTCCTGGTACAGGAGCAGGGCCCCTTGCTGGCCAGGTATCTTGCAGACAAAGGGGCGGGCTTGGTAGGTGCAGGCTAGGTGAAACAAAGAAAACCCTGCAGTAGTTGCCCTCACCATTGTGTCCCCAGACCCTCAGCTCCAAAGCAGGCTGAGTTGGGGGAGCCTATGACCCCGCAGATAGAAAGGGGTGCTTGGGGGCAAGCTGGGATGGGATAAATAGAGAAAGCCAGTAGCCTGGAAGAAGCCCCGCTGAATGGCCAGAACGTTTAGGAGATTGGAGGGTGCCTGCACTCCGTTCCTGGGGCGTCTGGCCGGCCTGGTGGGCACACACTTACCCCTCCGGATGGATATCCTGGTACAGGAGCAGGGCCACTTGTGGCCATTGACCTTGCAGACAAAAGGGCGGGCTTGGTAGTTGTAGGCTCAGTGGAATAAAGAAACCCCTGCACACTTGCACTCACCCCCTGGATGGATCTCCTGGTACAGGAGCAGTGCCCAACTTGCTGGCCAAGGACCTCACAGACAAAAGGGTGGGCTTCCCCACTGTCCATCTTGGCAGTGTCTCCCTCTATACCCTGCACTATTACTCTGCTCTGAAGAAGGTTTTCTTTTTGCTTCTGTGGAAAAAAAAAAAAAGCAGTCCTATAGTGCAGGATTGATACCTTACACCGCTATTGGCAACATGTCTCTCCGTGCAACGGATTCTCATATATTTTGCTATCCAACCTCCAATCAAAACTTTACCTTGTATGTGTACCTAGTTGTCCATCAAACGCCTTTCTAGTCTGCTTCTCACCTCTTCCCAGTGTCTTCATTGTAAAAGAGCATAAGATGATCCCGCTGTGGTGTGGCTTAAGCTAGTCGTGGGATACAAACTACAGCAGGGACAGTCCCTGGTAAAGATAAGCACTCCCGCATCATTGCAGTCTGGGCGCTGGGTTGAGGTTTCTCACAGCTGTCCTTGGCAGGTTTTCCTGCAGGCATCCTCCCAAGATGTTGTTTGTATTCTGCTTTCTGCCTCGGTCTTTCTCTTCTTTAAAGCCATTGATGCCGATTCCTCTTTTCTTCTCATTCCTCTCCCAGCAGGGACAATTTTCTTTATATATTTTTCTATTTGGTAAGCGAAGGTGGGAGCTCGAGGAAATAAAGCAGCCTGGCCCTCAAGGAAACTCCCAGTTTTATTGAACGGAAATAGAGACAAAAATCGGCTTTTCTAACACAGCATAAAAACGGCTTGTCTAACACAGTAGACAAAGAAAAATGCACGAAAGAGCAGTCAGGCTGTTTGGGGTGTGTGTGTGTGGACTTACAGATGGGGGTTTGGAGTGTTTTTGCTCTTATTCAATTGCAAAAATGATGTATTTTTAAAAATGTAAATACTACATAGAGAGACATATTTATGTTATAGCTAAATAGTATGTAAAGAATTTAGTTCAGGTTCTCATTGCCTTGCTGTCTAGAGAAAAACACAATGGATTTTAAATAGTCTTATCATATTTTAACCTATGCTTATATTCATGTGCACACCTGCGCATGTACAAACACATAGGCACACACAGACACACACATGCGCACGCACACACACACACCTCTCCAGCTTTCAAGCATTCCTAGTTCTCCCTGCCTGCCTGAGCCTTGCCTCCTGCCTCCTGTTTCGATTCCCACTTGATCTCTCTCCCTGCATGTGCTCTTCAGTGTTTCTAAGAGGAGGATGTTTGTTTTGCTCTTAGAGCCTTCAGCTTTCTCGCTTGGAGAATCCTCTACAGGTCATTTAGCTGCGGCTTCTCCTCTCGCCACCTTTGCAAGGCAGACAGGCCTTTCTCTTTGTGCTCGTCTGCCTTGAGATGTTTCCTTTCCACTACACATGGTTCTGCATATTTTCTCTACTTTTAAGACATCGTGATTTCTGAGTTACCAAGTCAATAAAAAAAAGTGTCCCGCAAGAGATGTCTAGTTGGGACCTTGGTCTTCTCCATTATTTAGTGATTCCGTTTCGATTTCTGTCATATATGTATATATTTTAAGAAGCTTCCACTATAGTAGGTTTCCACATGACCCCTAAAATATCCCTCTGGTTTAGACGTCCCTCACTTACCACTACCACCACCCTTGTCTTCCCAACCCTTCTCCATTTAATCCTCCTGTTCAGTCATCCACTCCTGTTCATCCATAACTGTATATTTTATTTCCCTTTCCTGAGGAGATCCTTCCCTTTCCAGCCCTCACTCCCTATGGTTATATGGAGTATAGCCTGCTTATCAAAGACTTAAAAGCTAACATCCTCATATAAGCGGATATATACTATATTTGCCTTTTTGAGTCTAAGTTACCTCACTCAGGATGATTTTTTTTCTAGCTCCATTCATTTATATGTGAATTTCATGGTTTCATTTTTTTTAACAGCTGAATAGTGTTCCATTGTGTAAATGTGTCACCTTTGCTTTATCCACTCTTCCATGGATAGAGTTTAGACATTTTCCAACTTTTGGCTCTTATGAATAGTGGCGCAATGAACATGGATGAGCAGATGTCTCTCTAGTAGGATGTAGAGTCCTTTGGGTATTTGCCCAAGAATGCTATAGTTCGATCTTGAGGTGGATCTATTTCCAGCTTTCTGAGGAACTGCCGCACTGACTTCTATAGTAGTTGTACTAGTTTGCATTCCAACCAGCGATGAAAGGATGTGCCCCTTACCCGATATCCTAAGTAGCATGAGTTGTCACTTGTGTTAATGATCTTGGCCATTCTGACAGATGTAAGAGGAAATGTCAAAGCAGTTCTGAAGACTAAGTTCACTGAAGACTAAGGCCGTTGAACATTTCACTGAGTGTTTCTCAGCCATTTGTGTTTCCTCTTCTGAGGACACTCTGTTTATATTTTTGTTTTGTTTTGGGGTGGTCTTTGGTTTTTTGAGACAGGGTTTCTCTGTGTAACAGTCCTTGCTGTCTGGGAACTAGTACTTGTAGATCAGGCTGGCCTCGAATTTATTGTTTGTTTTGAATGTCTCTTTGAAGTGAAGTTTTGGTTTTTTTTTTGTTGTTTTTTGTTTTTTACCATAAGATGCTTTGGTGGTACATAGTCAGTGGTGATCTTTCTCTCCTTCTGCACTGCCCACTGCAGAGACCTGGATTCCATAAAGGTGGCTGTTTGGCGCTTTTTATTTCCCAGCATTCCCTTTTCTGACTCACTTCTCTTCCCCTTTTCTTCTTTCACCCTTACCCCAGAAAGCCTACTGTCTGCTCACTGGTTTCACAGCTGCTTTCCTTTAGTTTCTGCGATGCTTTCCCTTAATGCTTCCCACTCCAACAAGCTGGGGACGCAGGGTCCCAGCTTCCATGAGCTGTTATTCCAGCCCAGTTATTTTGTTTCTTCTTTAATCTTGGTCCCAAAAGAAGGTCTTGGCGAAGCATGCAAGAATCCAATGGAGCAGAGTGCATTTGTAATTTGGCAGTTTTATTTAATAAATATTATTAAATATTTTATTGATTTTTTTTTAAAAAAAGCCTTTTTTTTTTCCAGCCAGGAGCTAATGGTAAAATAATCCTTATTATATGACAGCCGCAGACTTTAGGTTCTGAGTATGTGTCCCCACCATGGCTTTACAGGGCTACTAAAAGGGACTGGACAATGGCTTCTGTTTCCCATCAGTCCTTCTTCCTATTTCTCCAAAGTTGATCTTTTATTTCCTTTGATGTAGGCTCACAATCTCCTCACTCTCGGGTATTTAAACCACTACATTACCCCAGGTTTGTTCATTATGAGGTAGCAGAGTACCTCCCCAGACCCTTTCTGGCCAGCTGCTCTCCTCCATTGTTAAAACACACGCCTCATAAATGGCCCTTGATGAGTCCTCCTTACACACAAAAGCTGGTTGTTGCCCACACCCCCACCCCAACTAAGATAAATGTGTTTCATATATGGTCTACGAGGAGTGCAAAACCCAGAGAGGTTGTCAGCTTTCCTTCCTGGCACCCCCCTCCTTCCTCCTTCCTGTCACCTCATTCCTTTGTTTTTTCATACCCCAGCAGTCTCACCGCCATTCACGAGGGTTCTCCTAGATGTGGAAGTTGTCCTTGTTAAGCCATGAAGCAGCCCTTCTCATTTCACAAAGATGGAACGGCGTGAAGAGGCTGCGAAGGCTGCAGAAGGAGGCACTCTAAAAAGTCACTGAGCCAAGACTGAAATCCCAGCCTGGCTCTCTGAAGCCACCGTCTTGTCACCCTGCTCTTCTGACATACTTGTCACACACTGTGCCTGTAGAGAAGCGACACAAAGCAGCTGAAACACTGGGGCAGGCTGAAAGTTCCAATTCTGTGTCTTGATCCATCATCTGAGCTGTGTCCTAGGCAAGTCACTCAAGCTTCTGAAATCATTCCTTCATCTGTGCAATGTTGCCAGCCCAGGACATATGGGGACAGATGGAGTTGCCAAGTCCCTTCTGTGGGTCAGAGACAGTCACGGACACA
Organism: Ondatra zibethicus; assembly: GCA_004026605.1. Taxonomy (NCBI): domain Eukaryota; kingdom Metazoa; phylum Chordata; class Mammalia; order Rodentia; family Cricetidae; genus Ondatra; species Ondatra zibethicus. The sequence continues at coordinate 5,212 of PVIU01033180.1, forward strand.
GGGGTGATGAAAAGGGATAAAGCAACACATCCCTGTTTTCAAGGAGCCACCATTTTATTGGAGGACCTGACATAAATACTTAAGTCGTGATCTTCCAGGTGCTCTGAAGAGAAATGAAAGTATGAGGAGAGGACAGAGGAAAGAAGGAATTGAAACTGTTTGTCCAACCTGGAGAAACATAAGCAGGGCAGGGAGAGTAAAGGAGCAACCATGTAGACAGCAGGGATAGGGATATTCCAAGGGATAGGAAGGGTGCTGGGGCCTCGTGTTGCATTTGATAGTAACCAATTCAAAGCCTATAAGCAGTCATGTTACTGCTTAGCCTGGCTACTAGACAGGGTATTGCAGTAGGCAAATATCGTTCCTCATCAAAACACTGTTCACACTCAGTATTTCTTTCTCCCAAAGCATAGGTGTCTTAGTTAGAGTTTCTGTTGCTGTGAAGAGACCATGACCATGACAACTCTTATAAAGGAAATCATTTTACTGGGTGACTTACAGCTCAGAGGTTAAGTCCATTGTCATCATGGTGGGCTATGGCAGTGTGTAGGCAGCAATGGTGCTGGAGAAGGAGCTGAGATTTCTACATCTGGACCTGCAGGCAACAGGAAGTGAACTGAGACACTGGGTGTTGCTTGAGCATATATGAGGCCTCAAAGCCTGCCTCCACAGTGACACGCTTCCTTTAACAAAGCCACACCTACACCAGCAAAGCCACACATCCTAATAGTACCATTCTGTAAGAGCTTATGGGGCCAATTAAGTTCAAATAGGGTAATAGGGTAAGCATGCAAAGGACTAAGCACATCTAAACCTTCCACATTATTGCACTGTTACCATGGGAAATTTCATTTGCTGTCCTGTATGTAAGTCAGCCCAGATTGTCTGTTGCCACATCCCACATCCTTTGTACCCAGTGGTCACATGGTCTTAAATTTTTCATGCTTTCTGCCTGGGATTATTTATGTTCTCTCTAAATTAGGGAGAATCTACACATTGACCTCTATTTTCCACACCTTCCCATGTATCCCAGTTCTCTCCAGACACAGTGAACTTCTTCCTCTCTCTAGTGTGTCCCTCCCCATGGTGGCACGTGTGCTTCTCTGTCCCTTCTGTTCTGTGACACAGCATGTGGCGTGTACCCTCTTTTCATGTTTTATTTCTCATAGAAGGTCATTTCCTTTTCTTCTGAAACTCCTTCAGTCTCCTGTTGACTGGTTTCCTTTAGACTCTGCTACTGATCTTTTTAAAGTAAGTATTTTAGTTTTAAATTCAATGCTTGCATGTATGTCTGTGGGTATATATCACGCGTGTACAAGGGTCTATGGAGACCAGGGGAGAGCATCAGATCCCTGGGTGCTAGATTGATAGACAGGTTATTGTGAATCACCTGTCGTGGGTCCTGGGAATGGCATTCATGTGCTCTGAAAAAACCAGAAACTCTCTTAACAGCAATTTAAGATATGATAGCAATTTACCTTGAATATTCTATCAATGAATAATTTTTTTTGCCTGATATTCAACTGTCTAGTGAACATGTGTGCCTGTATGTAACATAGCTGTTGCATCTCCTCTCTATTTGCCATATCCTCCTTCAGCCTGAGAAGACTTCTACGTGTCAAGTATATCCTCCTGTCTCCTTTCTTGAGCAGGTTCAATGTCTTTCTGTCTTCTGAATGCCTGCACTGTCCATGCTGGCTGGTTTATTTTCATTCCGTTGTCTTCCCATTTCCTGAAGTCCTTTCGCTGTGTCTTCTGGGAGGACCTTCATATCCACTGCTCTCTAGTTAGAGCCATGATGTCTCAGTCAGGGTCACTAATGCTGCGAGGAAACACCATGACCAAAACAAACTGGGGAGGAAGGGGTTTATTTGGCTTACACTTCCATATCACTGTTCATCCTTGGAGGAAATCAGGATAGGAACTCAAACAAGGGAGGAAACCTGAAGGTAGGAGCTGATGCAGAGGCCATGGAGGGGTGCTGTTTGCTGGCTTTCTCCCCATGGCTGACTCATCCTGGTTTCTATAGAACCCAGGACAACCTGCCCAAGGGTGGTTCCACCTACAATAGGCAGGGTGTTCCCCCATTAATTACTAATTAAGGCCCTACAGGCCTGCCAATAGCCTGATCTTATGGAGGCATTCTCTCAGTTGAGACTCCCTCCCCTCCAGTGGCGATAGCTGGTGTCAAGCTAACGTGAAACTAGCTAGCACACATGGGTTGAATGCCTGTGATTGTTTTTCCCACTCTAGGCCCTTACTTGAGAAATCATGTGTGACAAGCAGTCCGCTAAGAATAGCCATTCCTACATCTTTTAAAGAATGCCCCTTTCTTCACCCTTGACATTGTCCCCGTTTTGCTTTCCTCTTACATTACTAATAATCGCTCTCCAGCTAAAAAGAAGTCTCCATCCAGTGATGAACAGTTTCTCCTTCTGCCACACAATCTCTCTTTTCACACAAGTCTCCCATGCCCATTAGTAGCTGTGCTAACACTGATGTCCTTCCTTGCTCCTTGCCACACAGGGACACAGTCAGGGGGCACCATTTTCTCATTCAAGAACCAAGGACTGGACATTGCAGAGTTCACAGGTCACAATCTCTCCCACAGATCCATTATGAATAAAGAGCTACTGCAAGGCCCTGCCATCAAAACTACAAGGCTGCCCTCTTACATCAGCCTGACTCATTCTAGGGCCATGAGTATTTCCAAGAGTTCAAAAGGCAAATAAAAACGTTCCCTGAATGCTATTAATGTATTTTGGAAACAAATGGACTGGTTTTAGCCTCTCCTTGCTTGTGGAATTACTATAAAGTTATTAATTAACTATGTTACCATTTTTTTACCAAACCGAAATCAAGCCTATCTTTGATTTCTTATACTTGTTTTTGGTGTTGTCACTTAGAATGAATGTGCCTGGTTGGGAGGGAGTTCTCCAGAGACCACTGCCTCCAACCACTAACATTCTTCTTTCAAGTTATTGTCCTGATAGCCTTGTATGTGAGTGCACGCGTACTCACGCATGCACGCTCGCACACGAACACACACACATATTTTCTATGTTCTTGACCCTCCTAACTGATCACAATGCCATCGCTTTTCAATTTCTTTCTGTCCTCACTATCTGTGGAGTTTCTCCTCGTAGACTGTGGTTCTCAGAATGTGTTCCCTGAAATAGATCCATCAGCCATGTGAGAACTACCAATCAGAAAGCTGGGGATGGCGCCCAAAAATCTGTGCCTTTAACACGTCTCCAGGTGGTATTATATTGGAACCAGCTGGTCCCAGGCTCCTTATATCTTCCTCAAATCTGCATTCAGTGATTCTATGTTGGTAGCTTAAAATCGGTCGAATTGGGAATATTTACACCACAGAAATTGGCAAACACGACGAACCAGAACTTTCTGTTCTGAGAGACGTTCTCTAGCCCAGGACCACTGCCAGTCGATTCTGATAGAAAGTTTGAGAACATTTTCATAAGTCATTTCTAGCACCCCACCTGTTCTAGTGAAATAGTCTCTGTTCCGATTCCTAGGGCTTCTGCCACACTGCCTCAGTATCCTCCCCTCCTTCACACTTCCGACTGTGGAGACAGAGAAGAGTGTGTGCTTATGGCTCTCCTGCTCTCGAGTCTTTAGGGTGTAGCAATAGTACGGTACAGCTCTGGAGCCCACAGACATCCATTTCCCTAGCAGTGCTCACACTCTCCTGTATCCTTGGGGCATCCCACACACAGAACAAGTGTCCATGAACTTCCCTCGAGTGCTAAGAACTCTGGAGCACACCTGGGGTTGACCTTCCTTTTCTGTAAAGCAGCTGATGCACTCTGGGTATGTGACTAGTCCAGGGCCACTAGTTTCCAACGCGCGAGAGAGCAAGCCCGTTCATCCAGCATGTTTTATGAAACAGGCTACCAAGTGAGCAGAAAAGGTACCCAGGCATGTTTGTGGCAGAAATCACATTAGTAAATTTTAAGACCTAGGGCCACTGAATCTCTGCTGATGACTCCCTAAAATAACACCCTGGCATTAATTCCTCCCTCCTAATCCTGCCTTTCTCCCCATATGAAAACATCATCTTTATCTCCCTTTTGCACGTTCCCTTCCATTGACTCTCTTTTATTTCTGGCCACCCTGCCTGTGGAATTCAGCAAGCCATTCCTTCCCTCAGATCTAGAGGACCCCAAGCTGACTTCCTGTGGTTCAGCTCTGACCACTTGAAAGAAAGGTTGCAGCTTTTCCTTTTGTGCTTGGTGAATCTGATTGTTTAAAACAAGCTCCCTTTCAAAGACTCAAGAAATCCTACAAAAGCTTCATCATTGTGTCTGTATATAGACTAAAATAAGGCCTAGGCACCATCTTAGGGTGTCAGTTCTTTGATTTTTGAAGAAATAGAAATCTTCTTTGTTGCCTCTTTTCTGCTCTGAAAAATTAAATTCTAGTGTTCTTGGTGAACAACGCATTAATCCTGAAGCCCATGTGTGCCTTTGGAATCAGTCTTTTTGTTTTTTACAAGGTGGCCTTTAGAATTGCATTCTTTTTTATTTTCCTTCTATGCCTAAATCTGATTCTTTTTCTTCCAGGTTTTTATTTATTCCCAGTGCTTTATTGGCCCTCTTTACCTTTGGAGCTATCTGTTTGTAGCCCTTCTCTTTGATCACTTTGAAATATACTCTGTATTTCCTGTTTATTACCCCAGTTCCCTGTGGCATTAGCTGCAGTCAGTGGCAGACATAGAAGACACCCATTAGAACTGTGGTGGATTTCAGTGGCCGCAGCTAGCCAGTAATGACCCAGAGCCCGGGTCCATAGGAACCTCTCCAGATCCACTCTGCTGCGTTTTCTGTCCTTCTTCCTCAAATGAAAGGCTCACACAGCTCTCATTCAAAGTGAATTTAAGTGCTGTTTTAATAAACATTGCCCTTCTATAGCTATCAACTAGCGGAAATTTTTATCAGAAATGCTTCCATTTCTCATATCATGAAGTTGATGATATTCAATGTTTTTGAAGTCAGCCCATCAATTCTTCAGGGCCAGTAGAGCAAAAGCCTGTTGCCTTTACATATCCAACAAATGTTGAGTGGAAGGCTACCAAGAGACGCACAGAAAGGATATATGAATGCCCTAGGGAGGCTTATTATTTGCTCAACATTTTCTTATTGGGGCCATTGTTTTCAATTATATGTATACCTGTTTCATTATGTTCAAAGTGAGAGATGTATTATCTGCATGAAACATTATAGGACATTAAAACTTGATCATAATTGCCTTGCAATGACACCTTCTGAAGCAGATGACTTCCGAGGCAACATATCAGAGGGCTTTACATTTAAGTGATAAAATCAATCAGTGGTCCCTGATGAACAATTGTTCCTCCATGCTTTCTGCAGCATCAGTGTTTTCTGCTCCCAGTGACTGCAGTTTCAAGCAGTTTGCTGGGGACTGGGAACAGTGTATGTGTAGACTAAATTGGCTCTGCCTGTACACTGAAAAGGGCAGCTTGGTGTATCCATAACTAGCCTCGTCAGCATGGGTAGGAGTTGACCGGAAGGACTTTCTATATTTTAACCCAAGGGAACTGTTGCCTTTGGTTAAAACAGGACCAGTTTACAGCGTGCCTGTCTTCTATAGAAATCCAACTTTATTGACACATATATTCAATTGGTTGCATTGATATTCTGTAATCCCTTATGGATGGCCTCATAGAAAGCAGCCCTTGGCAGTCACCCAGTTTGTCTACCCATAAGTATTAGAAGAGCTAAGAAAAAAACCATGAGGGACTGGCTAGAAATGTGGCTCACTGATATAACATGTGTGAGGTGCTGAGTTTAGTCCCCAAAACCCCTCTCCAAGAGAAGGAAAGCTAAATATCAGGAGACTTAAGTCTAGCAGAAGAGGCAGGAGCAGAAAAAGATAAGTTATATGAACCAATAACTAGACAATCAAACTATGTCATTATGTTTCAATTATATTTGCATGGCTATTATCCAGTCTGTAAATCATAGTTTATCAAACTATAGTCTGTGGTAAGCCAAACCCTCTCTGTCATTAGTTTTTTATAAGTAAAATTTTATTGACTCTCAATCAGTCTTATTCATTTACATATTGTCTGTGACTGTTTTTGCTCTACAGTGACAGAACTGAATAGTTACAGGAAATTGGATAGCCCACAAAAAGAAAGGTAAAATGCTTCATATCTGGCCTATTAAAAAAGACTTTTTGGTTGTACATTAAAATATGTACTAACCTGCCTTAATAGATGACCACCTAAAGCATCAAGTTTACACTTAGGCCTGGTGTCTTCATGATTTCAGTGCAGCATGGCCAGACCACAGATGACATCAAGATATGATCATCAGCACCCGAGAACAGAACCACTGAGTGTTTTGGATCATAGAATTTTATACAGCCAAGATGTTAAACCTGAATTTGAAGAGAAAAAACTAATTTAAAATTTTCTTCTGTGCCATACAGTTGCCTTCTTATTAAGAAACAAAATCAAGGGGGCTGGTGAGATAGATGATGGCTCAGTGGTTAGAGCCTTGCTGCTGAACCAGAGGTCCTGGGTTTGATTCTCAGCACCCACATGGCAGCTCACACTGGCCTCATCCTCTCTTCTGCCCTCTGTGGGTACCAAGCACACACAATGCACACACATACATGCAGGTCTAACACCCATACACTTAAAATTAAAATAAATGTCTTTTATAAAAGAAAGAAAAGAAAGTAACAACATAAATTAATCTATCTACTTGATCACACATCTTGCAAGTGAACTTTAGACTTACATTCAAAACAAAACCAAAATAGAAATCAACATTTTATCATTTGTGCTGAAGTACATTCTCTGTCAGAAATCTTTATTTGGGTTCATAAAAACAGATTAAATGAATGTTTTTCCACAGCATGTCTCCATGTCTAAGTATGCCCTGCCCCATGACTCACCCCTGTGGTCATTGTACCACTTTTTTTGAAATCGTAACTCTGCATGATAATGTTTAGCTAATATAACATGTGCTACACACCTTCCCAGATTTTGCATTTCTCATCTGCGGAGGAGAAACCCCTTATAACGTTTTTAAGGCATGAGATAATATAACCCGAAAAATACTCAGTACTAGGGTAGATGTGAAAAGTATCTCTCTTCCTTTGTGGTATTTAAACTTTTTTTTTTCCATTTTGCGCTTGATGCACGTATTTCTGTCTCTATAAACACGACAAAAACAAGAAAGAAGCAAGCAAGCAAACAAACAAACAAACAAAACCCCTCAGCAAAGTGCAGCAGACAGTGGGTATGCAGCCAAGGCTCTTAGAGGATTCATCCCTATATTAGGAACAACACCAAGTCATGTGACTGATGGTAGGGCCTATTCAAATGGGACTTGACCATGTAATCATCCTGGTATCTAAGAAGACAGCCAAGACCAGTGCTAGGGTTTTTTTTTTTTTTTTTTTTTTTTTTTTTTCCGTCTTTACCGGGAATGAGGTTGGGTCATGGCTCATTGGCCTCTTGGAATCATTAAGTCTGAGGTCTCCATCATTAAAAAAAAAAAAAAAAGAAAAAAGTAATGTGAAAGCCTATTAGGAAGCCAAACACGGTCATTAATGATATTTTATCTGTTATTTTATTAGGATTTGTTAAAAAGCCTATAGCA
>PVIU01033181.1:0-12672 GCA_004026605.1 Ondatra zibethicus
GGGGAGAGGGGGAAGGAAAAGGGAGAAGGGAAGGTTTGAGGAGTGCTTGGGGGAGTGGGAGGGTGGAGAGGGAGGAAGGGCAGATATTGGAGCAGGGAAGAAGATATCTACACTAAGGGAGCCATTTTAGGGTTGGCAAGAGACTTGGCTCTAGAGGGGATCCCAGGTGTCCATGGGGATGTCCCCTGCTAGGTCCTTGGGGGAGTAGAGGAGAGGGTGCCTGAACTGGCCTTGTCCCATAGTCACACTGATGAATATCTTGATTATCACCATAGTAATTTCGTCCAATGGATGGAGATAGAGACAGAGACCCACATTCACATCAGAGCAATGGACTGAGCTCCCAAGGTCCAGTTGAAGAGCAGAAGGAGGGAGAAGATGAGCAAGGAAGTCAGGACCGTGAGGGGCTGGTCCACCCACTGAGACAGTGTGCCTGATCTAATGGGAGCTCACCAAATTCAGCTGGACCAGGACTGAAAGAGCATGTGATCAAACCGGACTCTCTGAATGTGGCAGCCAATGGGGACAGACTGAGAAGCCATCGATAATGGCACTGGGACCTGTCTATTCTGCATGTATAGTCTTTTTGGGACCCTAGTTTACTTGGATGCACACCTTCCTAGACCGGGATGGAGGGGTGAGGGCTTTGAACTTCTCACAGGGCAGGGTACACTGCCCCCTCGTAAGGATGGAGGGGGAGGGCGGAGGGTTAGTGGGGGAGCGTGAGGGGATTGGGAGAAGGGGAGGAAGTGTCAATTTTTGAATGGAAAAATAAAAAAGAGTATAAAATGTACTTCCCTTAAAAGTGTGTTATTATATTCCAATATGTAAGATTGAGATTGTCTTTCTGTTGTGAATAATAAAATCTGAAGAAACTGAAAAGTTGACAGTTCTCTTTAATTTTCTTTTACTTTTTAAGTTCTGAGATGATAATATAATTGCAACCTTTCTCCCCCCCAATATTACATAAGATAATCAGTTGCACATCCATTATCCCCTTTACCATTCTCCATTAGTTGATTTAAAATCAATAGCTTTCTTTTTACCTCTATTAAATACAAACAGTCTTTTTGTTGTATGTTACTTCAGTTAGAATCAAAACAGTGGGTTTTATTAAGGCTTATTCATATATGTATGTGTGTGTATATATTCATTTTATATATGTGTGTATATATAGAATGCATCACATTATGTCACCACCCCAAACACATATCCCTTCTGTCAGCCTCCTCCCCTTTACTGCTTCCATTGTCTCATAATATCGAGTTTGTTGCGTTTTACTCTTGGACTATTTCATTTTTTGACAATGAGAGGCACACAGTCATTGTAGTGATCATGTTTATGGTAACAAGTAATAAGACTGCAATTGATGTTTTGATTTATTTTATGAGTCTTACAGTTGCATACCGTGTGTCACAAAACAAGTATAGAATTACTGAACTTCCTTCCTACCTTCATTATACTGTCAATAAAATGTGTTACCAATTCCTATTTCCTAAATCAGAAAAAAAAACCCGAAATGACATTTTAAGATGTTTTCATAGATGTTGAGATTAGAATAGTGGTCACAAGAGGCTGAAGAATGTTTAAAGACAGGATAATGTGAAGAAATATTTCCATGGGATCAGTGTTACAGTTGTACAAGGATATAGTTCAGATGTCTCATTACACAGGAGGATAAATCTAGTCAACAATAGTGAGTTGTGTATTTGAAAAAAACCTAGAAGAGAATATTTTGAATGCTTTCTCCAAGAAAAAGATAACTGTTTAAGATAAAGAAAGTGTTAATTATCTTCTTTGATCATTAGTCAATCCATACATATATTTAACCATCATAGTGTATCCCATAATTATTCTGTTATTAACTCAAAATGATGAAAATACAATTGAACGAAATGCATAATTCAACTAAATGTTTTGCTGCAATAACATAGCATATAATGCCTTTTACATATAGGAAAATTATTTGATATAATGAACAAACATGTTCTATTTAAGTAATAGAATATATGTAAAAATGCATTATTAGACTATTTTATCATTATCACCTACAGCTATAAAACATACATTTTAGCATATCTACTGATATTTCAGGTCATGAACAAATGCCAAAAGGATATTCAATCCTCTTTCTTCTGATACTTTTACTTGTTCTATAATTTCCTTTAGCATGGCATTTTGTTTTTCTCTGCTGTCTGCTGAGAGTCAGTTTGCTTGAATTCCCTTTAAGTTCTTTTCATAATTTGATATAAATGAGAAATTCAGAAAGTGAAATATACGCAATAAAATAGGCACCGCATTTTATTAGTATTGGAACACCTCTCTGTATTTGACTTACAAGCTAGCTATGGCTCAGTTTATTATGTTGAAGACTGCTGAGATTCTTGGCATTTTTTTTCCTTTTTTTTTTTCCTTTTTGTTTTTGTTGAGACAAGGTTTGTCTGTGGCCTTGGAGCCTGTTCTGGCACTAGCTCTATAGACCAGGCTGGCCTCAAATGCACAGAGATCTGCCTGCCTCTGCCTCCTGGATCATGGGATTAAAGGCATGTGCCACTACCACTGAGCAACTACTGAGATTCTTTAAGCATAAGCTTACCTCTCAGGAGACTTGATTGAAACTGTTTCTACTCTTATATCATTAAAAAATTGTTCTTCTCTCTGTGTTTAAAAAAAGGTTTAAAAGAATAGCTATATTATCTTTGAAATTTATATTGAACAATAGAAAAAACATAGTAAAGCCCTAGAAGTGTTTATAGTTTGACTTGCTTTCACCTAGCGTTCAATCTTAAATTGTTGTTCACTTACAAAAAGTCTTTTTCAACACATTATTTATCCATTCAATCTTTTATTAAGCAAATATTAACCCAATGCCTAATATATTAAAATAAAGCATTTATAAGAAGTACATTGAAGAGACAAATAATTGTGCCAAAAAGATTACATCTAATTATGTATTTTCAAAATGTTTCTGTATCAAAAAATTATAAACCTGAGCAGTATCCTGTTTGCCATTTATTTCTCTTGAACTCTAGTAAAAAATATATTTTATTCAGTAAATATTCAGCTCCAATAAAGTTTACCATATCAGTCATAATTAATACACAGAATGCAAACTGTAGCTCCATGTTTTTATTCCCATGGGAGTAGATTTAGTGACCCTGGGTATCTCCAATGCTTGGTCCACCAGACCGGAAGATGCGCAGAATCCTCAGTCGGATCTGCTTAGTCTTTATGGTATAAACCACAGGATTGAGCACTGGAGGAATGAGAAAGTGAAGATAAGAGAGCAACACACGACTGCATGGGGAAGCCCACTTGCCAAATCGATGGGCCATGGACAGGCCAATCATAGGCATGTAGAAGAGCAGGACAGAACAAATGTGGGAGACACAGGTGTTGAGGGCTTTGAGGCGCTCAGTCTTGGAGGCAATTGAGAACAATGAGCACAGAGTCCACACCCAGGGTGGAGAGAACCACAAACAGGCCATAGACACTGTTGATGTGGGTGTCGGCACAAGCCAGCTTCATAACATCTGGATGCAGGCAGTAAGAGTGGGAAAGCTGGCGCCTCTGGTAGTAAGGCAGCTTTTTCAGCATGATGGGGGCAGGAATGTGGAGACCAATGCTGCGAACCACAATGGCCAGGCCCAAGCCGGCAATCCGAGGGTTGGTGAGGATGGTGCCATAGCGTAGAGGACTGCTGATAGCCACAACACGATCAAAGGCCATCGTCAGCAACACAGAGGACTCCATGATGGAGAAAGTATGGATGAAGAAAAGCTGGGAAAGGCACATGTCTAAAGTAACCTCCCTGACACCCACCATGTAGATTGTGGCCATGGTGGGCAGTGTGGAAGCAGACAGGCCCAGGTCCATCGCTGCTAGCATGGATAGAAAGTAGTACATAGGCTGGTGCAGGGAGGGCTCTGACTTTACAACCCACAGGATCAAGCCATTCCCTGCCAGAGAGGCAATGTACACAATGCACAGGGGAAAGGAGAGCCAGACATACACAGCCTCAAGGCCCGGGAGGCCAGTCAGAAAGAAGGAGGTGCTGGAATGGTTGGAGTGGGCCATGACAACTGCTGGGGAAGACTCCAAAATCAAGTGTAATCCCAGGACCCGAGTCCAGAGAGTTGTTGTTAGAACTTCTGAGAGCTGGGATCTAATGGAGACTCTTCAAAATGTTGCTCTCACAACCAAGACTTCCAATTTATCTCACCATTTCTTTTAGTTCATAATTAGGGAATCCTTTAAGAAGATGAATTTGTTTAGTTGTTAGGAGAAAGTTTTTGTACATGTTAAGACTGCATAATGCAAATATATTTAATGCTTAAATTGGAATTTGGCATATGTCTTTAGAACGGAGCTAAAGAAGGTTGGTTCCATGTCTGTACTACAATTATTGCATTCAAGCTACCTTCTAACATAGCTACTATAGCAAACCTGGTCTAGAATTTAAGACTCCCTTCTGTTAATTTCTTCACATTCCTCTCCTTTTCGAAAATGATAATCATGATGAATTTTTGTCATTTTTCTTCCACATATGAAAATATACTGATAGAATTCATTGCCCATGTCTTTCACTTGATGTACTCTGTGAAACAATTTCATATGCATGATTCACATTATTTTTAGATCTATTTTCTTGTATTTTATTTGCATAAATATTTTGGATGCCTGTATGCGTGTACACCATGTGTGTTTCTGGTGCTTGTAAAGGTCAGAAGAGGGCACTGGGTCCTCTGAAAAATGGGTATAATCTATCATATATGTCTTAAGAATCAAACCCTGGTCTTCTGCAAGGACAACAAGCACTCTACACCAATGAGAAATCTCCCAACCCCATCTTGGGGCAGGACAAATAAGGTGTGTGGGGGGAGAAATGGAGGGAGAGAGTACATGGAGGGGTGGCTGGAATTGATGGCATTTGGGGTGTGTGAAAATCTAGTGCCATGGAAACTTCCTGGTATCTATGAGGGTGACCCTAGTGAGGACTCCTAGTAATAGAGAATAGAGAGTCTGCACTGGCTATGATTTGTAGTCAAACAAGGCTTCAAGTTGTGGGACCGGGTTATACTCCAGCTGAGTTGTTGCCTGAGGAGGTCCTTTGGAGATCCCTAAACAACCTAGGCTTATGCTAGGACAGAAGGTGGCTCTCTGAAAACAGATGGTAGGGCCCGATTGCCTAGGAAAACTACCACAGAGTTCATTGCACATAGAGGTCGAGTTTGTGTCTCTTTGGCCAGAGAATGTACTCTGCAGGCTCAGAAAAAAGAGAAACCTGGTCACCATACTAGCCACAAAACCCTCCACCTACAGTCTGTCCCGCTGCCAAGATGTGCTAGCACAATGTTGCCTCAGAGCTTGTGGAGTGGCCAACCAATATTTGGCATCACTTGAAAGTCAGCCACAAGAAGGAGCCAATGGTCTGTACTGCCTGGATGGCCAGAAACTGACTGTATAGTCCAGAGTCTTAGACTATAACCAAATATGACTGGCAAAGAAAGAAACAAAAAGAGGAACAGAAGAAATCAAAAAGAAAGTCAGGAAATAAAACCTAGTGAAATGATTCCTAATGATATGGGCTATACTCCTAGGTTTGTGCCTTGTCTAGTAGTCAACAGAAAGTTTTCCTCTGGCAGTAGATGGAAGCAGGTGCCGAGATCGACAGGCAGATATTATGTGGAGAGAATCTTTGCTGGAGGTCTTCACTGGGTCCCTCACCTCGGAGATCAGGGACCCAGAAGGGAGGGAGGGAAGACTGTAGGAGCCAGAGGGGATAGTGGACACCAGGAGAACTTGGCCCACCACATCAGCTAGCAGGGCTCACGTGCACTCACAGAGCAGCAAGCAGGGGCTTTCGTGGGTCTGCACCTCTGCATATAGATTTTGGTTGTTTGTTAGCTTGAGTTTTTTGTAGGACTCCTAACAGTGGGAATGGGTGTATCTCCAACTCTTGCCTATTCTTGGGACTCTTTTCCTCCTCTTGGGTTGACTTTTACCTTGTCCTATTGTACCTTGTTTTGTCCTGTTTGGATGTTACCTCTTGGCGTTCTCTTTTTTCTGAGGAGGAAACAGGGGTGGTGTATCTGGGTAGAAGAAAGGTGTGGAGGATGCTGAGAGGACTGGGGAGAGGGGAAACTGTGGCCAGGGTGTATTGTATGAGAGAAGAATCTGTTTTCCATTTAAAAAAAAAAAGAAAAAAAGAATTGGATCTATAACTTCATCTTTTGGTCTGTCAAAGGAGGATCCTAGACTAGAAATAATTTTGAGTGACCTCGGTTTTGAATTATGAATATTGTGTTCAGTAGCTGAACACCGAATTCTAATGAATATGCTATAATAGTCACTAAACCTATTATTTTTAAATATTTATTTTTATTGTTGAATTGTGTGTGTGTGCGTGTGTGTGTGTGTGTGTGTGTGTGTGTGTGTGTGTGTGTGTGTGTGTGTGTGTGTGTGTGTGTGTGTGTGTGTGTGGTTTTGTGCATATCAGGCTTAAATTCTCATGAATTATCTTGTGTTATTGTTCTTTTTTCTTAAATTGTTTTCCTCTTATAACTTGCCTTCTTGTCCCTCAATTGTGAATTCACGCAGTAGTGAAGCTGTGTCAGGTACTGCTTTAGATGCATAGATTAGAGCTCTAACATGTTCAAATAAAGGGCAAAGAAGCACCATGACCAATATTATTCTAATCTGTGGAGAAAATAAAACAAAGGGGAAAGAGAAAAAAGCATCATACTAGATGAAGAATTGAACTTGGAAGAATCAGTCACGGTGAGAGGACTCAGTTCACTGAAGCCAATTCAGTTCCTATAGAACACTTATGTCACCCAGCAGGGTAAGTGCCAGCTCTCCAATGTACTAAATGGGTGTCTGTTTGCTCTAGAAATGGAGATGCAGGACTGGTAGCTCTAGTATAAATGGCAACCTGTAAATCATGCAGCATTTTAGGTCTCTCTCAATCCCCAGTTAGTCAGTGTTTTCCTGGATCGAAGCTTTGCCCTTGGTTTCAGCAGTGCCTCAAGATGACTGTGTTATATTTTAAAGCCTGAACTGCCACCATCATCAGGTGTAGGATGAGAGTGTAGACAGCTAATAGCGATTGTCAAAGTCCCACTGACACAGATCTGGGAGAGAAATCGGAACACTCGCTGACACAGAAATTGTGATCCATACTACAAAGTGCAGGTGGTTCCAGAAAACACATTTATGTATAAACTCAAACATCATTAATATTAATAATTAAACACCAGAATTGTGATTATAATAAATAATTGTGTAAGAGGTTCCCAAGCATTTACCGTGAAAAGAAGTAAGTTTTCACTCAGGTAATCTATTAGGGTGCTAGAAGCTAGTGGAAATGTGAAATAAGATATAAATATTTGGGAACATTGACCAGAATAAACTGGACATTCGAACACTTCTATAATGGAACAATTCTCATACTCAGCCTGCAGAGTTTCTATACATTGGAGAGAAATAGTTCTTTAATAAGCTGAAAGGGTCTCCTCTTACCTCTAAATCACAGTTACATAGGCATAAGTACAATTTGGTTTTATTACCTTTCAGAAAGAAATGGAACGTGAAAATAAACTGGCACCAGAATATTTTTCTGTTTCTGTATATACTAAGCTCAGAGGCTGCCTAGAAAAGAATTTGTGATTGTATATACTCATTTTCTTGTGTTTTAATTATTTTTACATACTTTGTGGAGGAAAAGGATTTAATGATAAGCAGAACAATATTGTTGAGAATTTGGACCATCTGTTTCTGGTGTTGGCTTCAACACAAAGACAAGAGGAGAAATTAGAAGATTGATAAAAATAGCACTTAATCATGAGATATTTGTCTAAAAATATCAAGAAGGTACTATGGGATTCCTCCTTTGGAGAAATTCTGCATCTGGCTGGCTAAAAAGTTTTAGTTATACCAAGTAGGATAGGGATAGCAAAACCAGAAAGCCATGCTGGAATTTCCAACATTGGCAACTTTACAATTAGAACAGTAAATCTTCCCCTTCTAAACTATAATAAGAAAATTATACAAGCAAATTTTTCATGTCCAAAAATATTTTATGTGTATTACATATTAATATTCTTTTGCATATTTTGTACCATATAGATTTTATCTTTGTGTAAATGGAAATTGGTATTGTATTACTTCTTATAGAATGAATGTATGTTTGTGTGCATAAATTTAAAAAGTAGAATGAATATTCTGTTGCATTCTGTAGTGTTAGAAATTAGATAATGATTGTTAATATTTGTCTTATTTTCTCCTATGTTCTCACCTTAGAGGATACAAGGTATCTTTCAAAGATGATTATTCAAGGATATAGAAAGAGCTGCAGTCAACAGGGATCAGCATGGATTTATTCATTCAGATCATAGTTCTTTTACCTTTCACCTTAGAAGAAAAAAAAGAAATTAAACTACTTTCCAAATCAGCAACTCTACATGATAATTCTGTTCCTAAATATCTCCCCAGTTTTAGTTCAGACTTGAGGAGGTACACATATTAAGACTTCTCCCCAGTTTTAGTTCAGATCTGTGGAGGTACACATATTAAGACTTCCGGATCTTCACAACCACGAACATTATAATCCATTTAAGATGAGGAATTATTGCTGGTAAGTTATCGATCTATCTGACAGCTTTGCATTTAATTGACTTCATTTGCTACAAAAGGACATTTGAAAAATTCAGTAAGAACCTACCCATCAGCCCCATGAAACAAAGAAGTGAAAAGGTCCTTTTCTTTACTCTTAGAAGTCAATGGTTTTACTTCATATTCTTAATTCAAATTTGGCCCTTTTATTTTTCAAAACCTACATTATTTACTCATCCACAAGGAAACAAGGACAGAGAACTCTTTTCTTCCTCAGGAGCCTGGTATCAAGGAGTGCTCAGTGAAGAATAATTCTACAGCAAATTAGTCAATGCCCAGGTTGTACACTGATTAACACAGGGACCATGGGCCTGGTAACAGAAAATGACTTTAACTTTGCCATTAAAAACAAGTCTTACATGTTCGAGTGAGACAGTATTGTGATTGATAGCCATGTGATTCTTCAACAATCTGAGTTTTTATTGCTGCCAGAGACTCCTTAAAGAATAACTAAAACCTGTCTTGTCAAGACATGAACTCAAATTTATCTCTATTTGTTTGCATTTTTTCAGTGACTCAATTTTTGAGCCTTTTTTATGTCTATAGAGATATATATTTGGTTAACAGCAATCATCTGAGGTGAAACTGCGTTTGGAATTCAACACAAAACTTTTGTTTAATTTCATATTTTATTTTAGCCTCTGCTCCATTCCAATGGAATAGTAAAAGACACTAAGAAAACTGCATTGAGAAGTAAATGGCATTTTCTATTTAAAACTGAGAAAACTTGCAATTCTAAATCAATAGCTCTGATTCTATTATTTACTAACAATATTGGAATACATAACTATGTCTGGAAATCACTTTCTAAATATTTTAAATTATTCATTAGACAGCTAATTATTATCATTAAATCTAAACAACAAAGGAATTTTCTACCTTTTGAACATTGTATAAATAATAAAAGTTCCAGAAAATGAAATGTCTAAATTTGAAGATTTAGCTCTGAAGTTGGACAGAAAGTAGAAAATTACTAAACCCAAAGCAAGATAATTAATTGTTTTGCCCCAATAAAACTTTTCTAAATAATATGTTTCACAATATAAGTATAAGAAAAAAACGAAATCTCAATCTTATTCACACGTTTACTTATTTGGCCACTTCATGATGTACATCAAGACAGAAATTTATGACATCACTGGAGCAGCAGTGTAAAGACTTTTCATGGATTTGAGGACTTCTCCCCAGAAAGGACCTGCAAACATGGTCACCACCCATGGACTGGAAGATCTTAGACTCTAGGGAGGAGAGCAGTGCTACTGGTTTAGTCATGCTGTTATACTGCCTTCTACATATTTAATTTATATGCATTGGTTCATGCTGCTCTCAACTGTTGAGATCATAAACTCAATAACAGATATGGCTACCTGTCCAACAGTTTAAAATAACGATATGTTAGAGATAAAAATGTCTCAGTGGCTAAGAGCACTTGCTCATGTAGAGGACCTGCTTTTCATTCCCAGCACTCAGATGGCAGCTCACAACCCTTCAGAACTCCATATTTGAGTCTGCTTCCTTTCAGGCATGCACATGGTGAATATACATACATGTAGCCAAAACATACAAACAACATTTTTTTGTGTGTATATATATGTGTGTGTGTGTGTGTGTGTGTGTGTGTGTGTGTGTGTGTGCATTTAAATTCCAGCATATAGTGGCTAGGGTATCCTAAGGCCCTATCCTTAGCTAAGGGGAAATTAACAACTAATGGTACTAAGGAAGCTGGAGTAGCCACTAATAGCTTGTTCACTTCTAGTGTGTGAGCACACACCACTGTGTGTACTTCCTAGTGTGTGAGCACACACCACTGTGTGTACTTCCTAGTGTGTGAGCACACACCACTGTGTGTACTGGCAATATCAGTTGAACACAATGGTTTAAAAATTTATATATATTCTGTCAAGGTCTCTATGAGCTCATCTGTGTTTCAACCCTATTGTCTGGAAGACACTGTCTCCTTGTTGTCATCCATCATCTATTAGCTCTTAACCTTCTGTATCCACTTCCACACAGATTTCTAAGATTTGAGGGGAGGGGTTTGATGATGACATCCCATTTAGGGATGAATGTGCCATTGCTTCTCACATTTACACATTGTCCAGTTGTGTATCTCTGTGTAACTATCATCAACTATAAGGAGAAGCTTCTCTGATGAGCATTGTGAGATATAAACATAAGACTTGCACAAGTTCAAAACAGTGAAAATTCCAGCACTGAGAAGGGGAAGTGTAAACAATGTCGCAACCCTAACTAAGAAGCTATTCTTAATTGTCACCTTATTGGAAAGGGATAATGAATTGACACTGGTACATCAACCACACTCCAAGGGAAGGCTCTATGCCTAAGAATAGTTGGCCAAATGGTGTGTATTATATGCCCCCCAGAACAGGAGTGTGTGTGTGAGAGAGAGACAGAGAGAGGGACAGAGAGAGAGATTATGAAGTGTGATAGGTAGGGAGATGGAGAGAAGCTGGGAGGAGTTGGGAAAGGAAAATATATTCAAAATACATTGAATTAAAATTTTAATAATAAAAATATTAAAATCAAACCAATTTTAAAAAACATGAAGTTGGAGGGATCTGTGGGGAATTGGAGCAAAGGAGAGTGGGTGCGGACATGTTCTATATATGTTGTATATATGTATAAACTTTTTAAAAAATAAATAGAAATATGATATTTTAACAGCAGCAATGTACTAGAACAAAGGAATAGAGTTCTCATTTTAGAGCAACAACTTGGTAGGAAGAAATTGCAGAAAATAATGTCTAAATAAATTGCTTAGATGTCCACTTAAGTCCTTACCAAGTTCTAACCTGAAAATTCATAGCAAAGATGCAATAATACTAAATAGAGAGTGTCACTGGGAGAAACAAGTACAGAACAAATGCAATCGAGACTGAATCTCTTGCAACAATGAAAAACACTAAGATTGGAGTGCAGATATCTTTTTGAATATCTCAGATATCTGGATGATAACGCTATGTACAGTAAGGTCCAAAGTTAAAAATTTGAAACCAGCAATAAAAGCATACATTACCTCATTATCAGAAGTCATTGTATTTGGGAACCACATGCTAAAGCATGATAAGAATTGTACATTTTACCTGAGTTGGTAAATTTATATCTGATAAAAATATCTGCTGTTTAAAAACTATGAAACTGATGAAAATAAGCTGCAAAAAATAGGATACATACTTTTTGCTGCTGCAGAAAAAATTGCAAATAAGAATACACACACACACATATGAAAATACATAATTTTTTTCTGATATAGGGTTTCTCTATAGCTTTGGAGCCTGTCCTGGAACTCACACTGTAGACCGGGATGACCTCAAACTCACAGAGATCCTCCTGTCTCTGCCTCCAGAATGAATGCTGGGATTAAAGTTGTGTGCCACCACTACATGGAAAAAATGGAATTCTGAAACTTATAAATCTAACAATTAAATATTTTTCATTATTAAGGAAGTGCTGTAAGGTTAGACAATATTATACATGATGTCTATAGTATATCTATGCTAATGTAAACTTAATGATATAATACTAAATATTCACAATGAAGAGTTTACTTATGCCATTAATTTATGTATCCATAAAGTGAAATATAATATTGTTCAAAAATAGAAGAAAATAATATACAAACCACATCTACTGAGTAAAAGAAACTAAGGCAAAAAAAAAAAACAAGCCTTTTTATTGATTGTAAGGATGGGACAATATAACTCAAGAATTAATAATTTTATTTCTTTAAATATTCATAGCATACTTTGGGACATCTGTTCAGTTACATTTTTCATAGGTCATTTCCACTTTATAGTTATTATATCATCAAAAGTACAAAATAGTGTGACTGAGCATGTTTACCGCTATTTCTGAAGTACAGCTACATGGGCATCCGAGCTTAAGTTTGCAGAGTTCTAGGATTTTATCAGGAAAAGACCTTTGACTTTGCAAACTTCAACTCTTTCAGTTTGTCCACTTTTGCACATCAGTGTATAA
>PVIU01033182.1:0-12688 GCA_004026605.1 Ondatra zibethicus
ACCTACCTCAGGATCCAGCAATACCACTCTTGGGAATATACCCAAGAGAAGTCCAATCATACTACAAAAGCATTTGTGCAACTATGTTCATAGCAGCATTGTTTGTAATAGCCAGAACCTGGAAACAACCTAGGTGCCCCTCAATGAAAGAATGGATCAAGAAAGTGTGGATTATATACTCATTAGAATACTACTCAGCAGTAAAAAACAATGACATCTTGAATTTTGCATGCAAATGGATGGAAATAGAAAACGCTATCCTGAGTGTGGTAACCCAAACCCAGAAAGATGATTATGGTATGTACAAACCTGATTATTCTTAACTCAGAATGAATCCACAGCTTCTCATTTCCTGTGGAAACAAAAGCAAATCCTCTTCTCCAAAGTAACATATCTTTTGACTTCAATTTTGAAGTCAAGGTATTTTCAAAATACCTATCTTGGATTAATTCAGCAGCATTTATAAGCAAATATCTTTCAGCAGCTGTTGCTCCTTCCTCAACATTCAAACAATTCAAAGAGAGCAAAATAACATACAGTATCCAGATTCTCTGTGCATTTTCCATCTTTATATGGCTTTACTTTAACCTCTATTTCTTTCATTTTTAATTTTTGGCTTTTTGAGACAGGTTCTCTGTGTATCTTTGGCTGTCCTGGAACTCCCTCTGTAGACCAGGCTGTCCTTGAACTGACAGAGATCCCCTTGCCTCTGCCTCCCAAGTGCTGGGATTAAAGGTGTCTGCCACTACACCTTGAACTCACAGAGATCTGTCTGCCTCTGCCTCCCAGGCATTGGTATTAAAGGTGTGTACCATCACACCCAACTACTCCCTTTCTTTCTTTTCTATTTTAAGGACTTTAACCTTTAGCCTGCATATATTTCTAAACACAGTAAACCATTTAGAGGTTTTTAAAAAATCTTTGAATCTATCTTTACTGTATCTCTCTCTCTTTTTCTGACTACACAAGTCTTTAATTTACCAAGCAATATGGGTAGGATTAAAGCCATGGCTTTGACGGCTAGATCCAGCCCGTTCCTTAGCTTTCTGAGATTCCAGCCTCATGGCAGAGGTACCATCTCTAGCCATGTTTATTGCCACAACTCTATAGTGTTTCAAGGTACCTGTCAGCAAGCAAGCTGCAGCAGTGTGCTCACAAACCACACTCAAATGATCCATAGTTGGACTGCCTGCCTGAAAGAGTCAGAGTTTGCCCTGGCAGGATGGCCAGCATTTTAAAACAGCACAGCTTTTTTCCTGCTATGGCTGAAAACCAAAAAGCATGCGGTCAGCTTTTCATCAACACTATGTAAGTGTTTTGTGGCAGGACCTCTAAAAAGAACTGGAAGGTTTTGCAGCTAAAGTTAAGTGAGGAAGCCTTTCTTAAATGAGAGTGCTTGCTTGCCTCTAGCAAGCAGAGAAGACCCGAGAAATTGCTGCTACCAAGAAGCCATGCTTTACTTTATTCTTTTCTGCCCAGAATTACTTCCCAAGCTGTCAGGCTTTATGTGCATACAGTTGTCCACTTGGGCGCCATTCTGCAACATGAAGGCTTGCTGGTTGGGTTTCTGTCCTGCCCAGTTCCCACTTCCGGCAAGTCCCAAAGAAAATCACAGAGAGTCTACATGAGATATAAACTGATTGGCCCATTAGCTCAGGCTTCTTATTAGCTCTTGTAGCTTATATTAACACATTATTCTTATTTATGTAAGCCACATGGCTCAGTACCTTTTTCAGTGGGGATGGTCACATCCTGCTTTGGTGTCTGCACAGGACTGGGGAGCAATGGGCTTCCTCCTTCCCAGAATTCTCCTGTTCTTTTTGACCCGCCTCTACTTCCTGTCTGGTTGTCATGCCTATACTTCCTGCCTGGCTACTGGCCAATCAGTGTTTATTTAAAACGTAATTGACAGAATACAGAATTGTCCCACACCAATGTAGTTTTAAGATAAAAGTGGGAGGACTAACATCAGCAAGATTGCAGAGTAAGAAGGCATGGCTTCTCCTTCCCTGTGTGTTCACACCAATTCAATGACAACATAAGGGCTCTTGTTCCTATAATAAGTGTCACACTTGCCATATTAAGACAAAGAGGAGATGCAGAAACATCCCTTCTCATAATTCCCAGCAGATTCCACAGACAGGAGGGAACCTCAGCTCTTAGTATCGACCTGAGCTGTAATCTCAATTCTGCGAAAGAATTAGATCACACATCTAATAGCCCAACTTGACCAGGTTCCAGCCTGAATGGGATGGCTTCTTCCATGTCCTGGAGGTAACAGAGCCTTGTATCTCACTAAGGACTGTAGAGTATAAAATGGCAGCTTTAACTAGCAGGCAAGCATTAAACGAACCTCTTTTTCTGAGCTGAACAAAGAACTGGTTGGAAATTCTAACTCTCTCCTTCTCCTCAAGGCAGGAAGGAGTTGAGCCAGGCATTCAGTATTCTAACTTCTCTAGAGCTTCCAAAAACACTATCATCTGTAGAATTTGTGGAGGGGTGCTGATGAAACCTGGCATGCTCTAGACACCTGGGCTACATTAACACCAGTTCAAAGCTCTGATCAGGTTAACAGCTGGAAAGTCTTCCATACAAAGGTAATCTACAGGACCGGAGAGGTGGCAGTTTTTGCTAATGTAAAGATAGCAATGCAGTCAAGGAAAATGAAGAAAAAGAGAAGCATAAACAAAAGAAAAAAGATAAAACTTATTCCCTGACAGATTAAAAATAAGCATAGAAAAGCCCAGCAAAATTTTAAAAAATGAATGAACAAAATAAGGATTTCAATAAGAATAACGTTCAAAAAATGAAAAAAATGTTCAGAATTCTCAAAGCCAAAAGAATAATTGAACTGAACATTAAATACAGGAGTTCAATGGCATTCTAGAAAAATCATAAAAAAGAATTAGCAAATTAAAAATAGATCATGTGAATTGTTTATTCAGAGAAGCAAAAATGAAAAACAAGAAACAGGGAAGACAGATTAAGTGAACTATGGGATATTATCAGATAATATATAGTCAGCATAGGAATTCATAAGAATCGAAGAAAAGATTATTTTGTAAAACTGACCAGGTGAATCAAATAGGGGTTATATACCTCTTTAATCCCAGCATTCAGGAAGAAGAGGCAGGTTGGTCTCTAAGTCCAAGGCCAGCTTGATCTACAGAGTGAGTTCCAGGACAACCAGGGTTGTTACACAGAAACCCTGCCTCCAAAAACAAACAAACAAACAAACAAACAAAAAACAACAACAGCAAAAACCAAAAATTGCCCAGACACGGTGGCACACACCTTTAATCCTAGTACACAGGATGTAGATGCAGGAGGATTTATGTGAGTTTCAGGCAAGCCTGGTCTACACAGAGTTCCAAGCTAGCAAACAACATAGTGAGACCTTATCAGAGAAGAAGAAGAAGCTGAAAATTCTGCAATTCCAAGAAAAGAAATAGATATCTGCCTTTGTTAGGATTTCTATTGCTGAAATGACACACCACGACCAAAAAGCAAGTTGGGGAGGGAAGGGTTTATTTGGCTTATACTTCCATATTGCTGTTCATCACTGAAGGAAGTCAGGACAGGAGTTCAAACAGGGTTAGAATCCTGAGGCAGAGGCCATGGAGTGGTGCTGCTTTACTGGCTTGCGTCCCCTGGGTTGCTCAGCCTGCTTTCTTATAGAACCCAGGACCACCTCCCCAGGAATGGTATCACCCACCATGGGCTGGGCCCACCCCCATTGATAACTGAAAGAAGATGCCTTATAGCTGCATCTCAAGGAGATATTTCCTTAGCTGAGGCTCCTTCCTCTCTGATGACTCCAGTTTGTGTCAAGGTGACACACAAAACCACCCAGTACAATATCAGAATTTTTTTTAAAAAAATACGCACACAAATAAGGTGAACTAAAAGAACTCCACACTGAGATACATAATAGTCAAGCTATCAGAAGTTAATGAAAGAAGTGAAAAATAAGTCATATACAAATTTCCATATAACGATTCAACAAAATCCTAATATGCCAGAAGCAGTTATTTTATTGCAAAGATAGATTCAAACTGCTGAAAGTGGAGAGAAAAACTTACCAATCAAGAATGCAATAGGAGATAAAATTATCTTTCAAAAGATAAAGTGAGAAAATTGGTTTCCAGGACATGAGGGATTTCATTACCACTAGACCCTCCTTGTAGGAAATGCGAAGGGAGTTAGTTCTTCAAGCTGCAGGAATGATAAAGCAGCACCACACTATCATGAGAAAGTTTGTGACTTGGTAAGCTTGATAAAGGTAAATATTTAGATAAATCTAAAACATCACATTGTGCTGTTGCTGGTCACTAAAGCCATGTTTATATTCCTTCTCAGGACTCCAAACAAAGATGCTATCCATTTAAGAAAGTATTTCAACAAATTTGATATGCCATGCTTTGTTGACACCTGTGGGAGACCTGCCACTTTCTGAGCAGAAACAGAGGAGGAGTGAATGGGGGACAGAGTGGAAGTGGGGAGCGGGGAGGGCAAGGAAGGAAAGGAAGGAGGGAAAATTGTGCTTGGGATGTAAAATTAATGAAAAATTTAATTAATAAAAAAGAAAGTCTTCAAAAATGTGAGGTGAATGTTGGGCCTTATTGGTGGCCATTTTTCAGCAGATCTGCTCAGCTAGGAAGGGAAAGGACAGTTGTCACTTAAGAGAAACATAATCTTTCTCCTACTCTGAGGTCCAGTTTCTTATTAAAGAACTAGTGTGGTTTGAATACCCTTCAGCCTTTACCCTTGTCAATAGATGATCAACGTGGGAGGATTATTTAAAGAAGCAGCGACCTATTTAATAATTAAAATTGTCACAGTTCTGCAAAAAGTTTCGATTCTGGTTGTACTCCCTGCGGCTGTGCTTCTCCTTGTTCATTATCTGAATGGACATCTTCAGTCACCAAAGTTAAGCACTTTTCTCTCTAGGATTTATGATGATTTTTATTTAACAATTGATATAATCTCTACCCCTTCAATGTATGCATTATATTATGCTGTCCTTGAATATTGTTTTGGATATTTTGAGACAAGAGTTTTATGTATAACCAGTTGATCACAGACTCACTATGTAGCAGAAAATGGCTATGAACATGTGATCATCCTGCCACTACTTCTGAGTTCTGGGATAATAGGCATGTACCACCAGGCTCAGCTTCACTCATTTTCCTTCTTTTATTATTATTTTGGATTGAATACAGAGAAGTGTGCATGCTAGGCAAGTGTTTTAGCACTAGGTTATACACCCAGCCTGGAAGAATTGTTACTTAATGAAAATTCTTAAGGTCATATTAACTTCCTATTTCTTTCTATACAAAAGCATACTTGGGTTTTGTTAAACCTTTTCTAATTGAAATTATGGTCTTAATTTTCTACAGAAGGAAGCATTTGTGTTAGAAAAATCATAAAATTAATTACCCTTTACAGGAGTATCAATGTACTTTGCTGAAATGGTTTAATTATTAGGGTCATCTTCCAAATTATACCAAATTAAAATACTTAGATTCCAATTGTAGGTACATACAGGATGTCTTTTAAACCTCCTATGCTTTTAGAATAAATTTTTTCTGTATCAATGCATGACAAACTATGAAACCATAGCCAAATACAATTTTGATGAGCATAGTATGAAAGTCAACCTCTGAAAACAGAAATAAAAGGCAGTATTTGAATTAATATGGAGAACATTAGAAAGTTCCAGTGAAGATATACCAGTATTGTGGGTTCTGTTTCTTAGAAAAATCAAAGAAGAAATCTTGGAATCTGGAACAGAAGACAATAATAAGTCTAATATTCAGACAGATGAGTCTAGAAGCTAGCCTATGTACATGGTATCCAACTTTGCAATCATTTTGAGCCTTTCCTACCTGTGATAGTTCAAAAGAAAAATGTCCTGTATATACTCAGGCATTTGAACACTTGGTCTCGCGTTGGTGGCAATGTTTGGGGAACTTTAGGAGGCACAGCCTTATGGGAGGCCACTGGGAGTAGAATTTGGGAGTTTAAAGCCTTGTTCTACTTCCGGTTTGCTGTCTCTGCTTTGAGCTTGTGGTTTGTGACATGATTTCTCAGCTTCCTGCTTCTGTCACTAAGCCTGCCTGCTGACATGCCTCCCATCAAGATGGACTCCTTTCCCGCTGGAACTGTAAGCTAAAGTAAATTCCTTCTTCCATAAGTGGCTTTCATTATTACAGCAATTACAGCTTTGATACAGCAAGAGAAAGAAAAATAACAGATATACAAACCCTAACAGAAACCTATTACATGAAACCTACCATCTGACAGGTACTAAACATGTTAAATGTCCAAGGAAAAAGTATAAAGGAGTTACACTCGATATTAATACAAAGCAGCTAAGTTGAAAACCCAGTCATAGATTTAGATCTCCTTTGTGTAAAGTGTCAAGCTTGTCCAGTTCTTTGATTCATTCACAAACTGTTACTCACATAAAGGAAAATATTTTACTTGTTCTCTTACCTTAAATTTTCTAAATATCCTGTGAAATGGGTCTAGATGGATGCTGGTCACTGAGCAGATTTGTGATGTGTGGTTCCACCCATTAAAACAATGGACCAAGATATTGATCTTTTCAAACTTAGCTACCTGTTAAGAAAAGACAAAAAGTACAATAAGCAATCTTGGCATCATAAGTTATGTTAATCAAGTTTCCAAATACTGTCCACATGGCACAGAGAATCTATTCTTACTGGACTACATTAATTTCTTGTCCTAACATCAGAGCATACTTTCCTCTTTGGAGAATAAAAAGAAAACAATAGAGTGCAAAAGGAAAGTTTACCAAATAGGAAAAGAGACAAAAAACATTCTCTGTTATGGAGTTAAGATAAAAGTGGAGTTTTGAATTGGAAAAACTAAACAAACAAACAAAACAAGAATTAATACTTGGAGGAAGGATCCAGTAAGAATAGTAAATCATGTTTAAAGTCATAAATCATAGATCTATATTCCTCCGGATTAGAAAATGATTTCCCTTAACCATTTATTCTTACAAGTAAAAAGTCTTCCTACTCAATAGGGAGGAGTTTGCCTGTCTTCAGAAAGCTTCTATAAAATCAGAATAATGTAAAACTCAGGGTAATCAACATTGGACATTTTGACAAAAGTAGACATTGATCATTCATTTATTCATTTTTCATGTGACCCTATATGCAAGATGCATCACTAGATACAAATCAGTTTCTGCCTTTGAAGAACACACAATCTAACTTGAGGTGAGCAAAGGTAAGTAAATAATGCCACTATAGTAGAAGAATTACTGTGACAGATTAACATATAGCTGTCCCTTTACAGCAGCCTGAGAAGCTTGAGCCTTGATCAAAAACCAGGACTTCCCCAAGTAAAGATGGGGAAGGAAACGAATTTCCTATAATTAACTAATTAATTAATTAATTCTGTCATCCATTCATACCTACCACTAATTGCTCTATGACTATACAAAAGGCACTTTAGGAGACAGTAAGAGTATAAATGAGGAAAACATGTAAAAGAATGAATACAAAATGATAATGCATAAAACAATAAAATTCCATGCTGGGTTAAAAAAAAGCGCAAAAGACAACTGTCCTAGTTAGTATTAATTGTCAAGTTAACACTTTCTAAAATCACTTGAAAATTCTAGTTGACTTCCTCAGGCTTGTCTGTGATCATATCTGTGAGGGGTTGACATGTTAAAAGCGATGTAGAAAATTCCAGCCCAGTGTGGGTGGCACCATCTTTAGGCAGGTGGTCCTGAGCAGTATAAGAAAGCTAGCGAAGCATGTGCCCGTGAGTGAGCAAGCTGGACAGTTCCTCCGTGGTTTCTGCTCCAAGTTACTGCTTGAGTTCCTGTCCTGACTTCCCTCAGTGATGGACTGTGACCTAGAAGTATAAGCCATTCCCTAAGTTGCAACAAAAATTAAACTAGAATAATAACCAAAGAAGATCAACTGAAGTGAATATTGTCAGATAAAAAGGCATTTGCCAAATGGGCAAAGGAGAAAGGACATTCTGTTGGGGGAAATAAATAACTGTATAAACACAAGCAAGGACTAACAACATAGTGCGGGAGTGGGGAGAAAATGAGAATACACTGCCTAGGAGGCCAAGGGTCAGACCAATGAATATATGCTTTATTTGGTGACAATAAGGAGCATTACAGTCATGACAGAAGGAGGATCATGATTAGATGTGCATTTTCAAAGGAAAATGTTGGTAGCAGTAAGGAGAACAGACCTAGAGAAAATTAGTTTGGATATAGGAAGACAAGTGAAGGAACTTCCAGTATCATGAATTTCCATTAGTAACTGAAATAAGGAGATAGTAGTGGAGCCACAGAGATATGTGCACATCCATGTTTATTGCTACACTTCTCAAAGTAGCTAAACTATGGAACTAACAACAAGATTTTATTTGGCTTTCAGAAGAATGGAATTAGTGAATGTATAGGAAACCAGATAAAGCAGAGATCATTATGTTAAGAGAAATAATCCAGACTCTGAAAGACAAATATTGCATGATCTCTAATGTGTGTGTGTGTGTGTGTGTGTGTGTGTGTGTGTGTGTGTATCACCTCAACCCGGTAACAACTTGATTATAAGTTCTCCTCTTCAGACCTCCACTCTATTTACTAGATACTCCAACCCTTGGTTCAAACCCAGGGTTCCCTCTAACCCTTTCATCCTACCTCTCCAGATTATTCTTTGCTGTAATGCAACCTACTTGCATGATCTTTTTATAGCACACCTCCAGCTCTCTGGGGACCCCACCTCTTGGCATGGATAGGATCTCCTTAGCTCTTCCCTCTTAGCCTTTCCTCCTAGCCTTCCATTGCTCTCTGATACACAGCAACCTACAGAAGCATTCTCTACCAAGCAACCCACAACCATCACACTCTCCTACGATCCAGAGAAGAATGCAAATATATCCACATTTATGAAACAACACAAGTCAACTTCAAATGAAACAAGGACTTCAACATAAGGCAAGATATCCTGAATCTGAAAGAACAGTGGGGAATAGCCTTGAACTCATTGGCACAGGGAGGACTTTCTGGACAGAACACTGCCAGCACAGTCACTAAGATCATCAATTAATAAATGGAACCTTATGAAACTGAAAAGCTTCTGTAAGGCAAAGGACAGTGACATGAAGACAAAGAGGCAACCTATAGAATGTGAGAAAATCTTCACCACATACATATCTGATAGAGGGTTAATATCTAAAATATATAAGGAACTAAAAAACTTGACAACAAGAAAACAAATAACTCAGTTTTAAGATGGGATAGAGAACTAAACAGAATTCTCAAAAGATGAAACACAAATGTTTGAGAAACACTTAAAGAAATGTTCAACATTCTTAGTTATCTGGGAAATGCAAATTAAACCTACTCTGAGATTTCATCTTACATCAGTCAGAATAGCCAAGATCAATAAAACAAGTGACAGTTCACGCTATCAAGGATGTGAGGTAAGGGGAACACTCCTCCATTGCTTGTGGGAGTGCAAACTTGTACAGCCACTTTGGAAATCAATATGACGGTGGTTTCTCAGAAAATTGAGAATCAGTCTACCTCAAGATCTAGCTAAACCACTCTTTGGCATATAAGCAAAGGACTCTATATCCTACTACAGAGACACTTGCTCATTCAAGTTTATTGACACTCTATTAGAAATAGTCCAGATGTCCATCAACAGATGAATGGATAATGAAAATGTGATAATTTACACAAGGAATATTATTCAGCTGTTAAAAATAAAATTTGCAAGTGAACGACTGGAACTAAAAAAAAAACATCCTGAGTGAGGTAACCTAGACCCAAAAGACAAATATGGTATGCATTCACTTATATATGGAGGATAGCTTTTAAGCCTTCATTAGGTATGCTACAATCAATATAACAACAGAGGTTAGGTAAGGAATAGGGGACTGGGAGGAGAGGAAGATCTCCAAAGTTATGGGAAACAGAATTCATGGTTATGGATAGATGGGGGATGTGAAACAGAAGGATTAAACCAAGAGGGGAGGGGAGGGGAGGGAAGAGAAAAGTTAAGGGAGGAAATACAAGGAGGGACAACTAATACGAAGAGTCATTTGAGGGGTAATATGGGCACCTTCTACTGTAGAAGATTTAAAAATATATTCATATGTAAAAGAAATCTAAATGTAGAAGTTTTAAAAATATATTCATATGTAAAAGAAATCTAAATGGACTCACCAAATGACTAGGGGAGAAAATGCCTCAACTAGACATCATTTAGCGCCAAGAGAGGTATCTAGTGCCAGGAATGGGTTACATATAATTGAGTTCTTGGCCAAAGGGGCCCCATGGAAACTCCCACACAAATAAGGCTACTGCCAAGATTATTGATTATTACCCAGAATCCGATGGTAAGGCCATATTGCTGCAGACAACACTTAACTCACTGAACATGGATAAGTTAATTTAGTGCCTAACTAGAGCCTTCACCTCTACTGTCTAGTGTTCATGGTACTGGAAAGTACTCTACACGCTACTAGACGAGAAACATGAACACCAACACAGCTACAAACCCTGAAATCTACAATGGTGACCTGTCTATATGAAACACTGGTACAATAGTGGCACAAACATTGTGGGAGTAATATACATCTAATGTATATATGACCACTATCTGGTTGGGTTTCAGGATCACTTCATGAGATGGAATCCATACCTGTTACTATTCAGCTGGGCAAGAACACGAAACTAGATAGGCCATGGAACAAGGGGAAAACCAAATGCTATTGTTCTGCTAAAGCAGTGTTTCTCAACTTTCCTAATGCTGCAACCTTTTAATACAGTTCCTGGTGTTGTGGTGAACCCCAGCTGTCCCCAATCATAAAATTATTTTCGTTGCTACTTCATAACTGGGTGACTTCTGTGAAAGATTTATTCAACCCCCAAAGAGATTGTGACCCAAAAGTTAAGAACCACTGTGCTAAAGGAACACAGCAATAAAATGACTCCTAACAACATTCTAATAGACCCATACATCAGTGTCTCACTCAGCCATCATCAGAGAAGCTTCCTCCTACAGTAGATGGGAATAAATGCAGAGAACCACAACTGAACAATGTGCAGAGAGTGAGAGACCTTGGAACACAATTCTAAATAGGATGTCTCCATCAAATCCCTCTCTTCAGACCTCAAGTAACTCCAAGGAAGACAGAAAAACTGTAAGAACCAGTGGTGATGGATGACACCAAGGCAACAGTGTCTTCCAAATAGAACAAGACTAATGTATATATGACCTCATAGAAACTGTGCCAGCCATCACAGAGCCTGCACACATTTATGCCATAAGGGATCCCAGCACTGAGAGAGTTGGTGGACACAAACCCCAACCCCTAACCCAAAAGCTATCTTCAACCAACATATGGTGGCGGGAGTGAGGGGGAGATGCCCTTGCCCGCTCACTGCCTGTGGCTGGTGGGAGAGCTGGCTCTGAGGGGTCATGAGAGTGAGAAGCATGAGTGAGAGAGAGAGCTGGCCCTGCTTCTCACTAGCTCCAGCACACGGGAGAATGGCCCTTGCACCTCACCTGGGCAACAGGATAGAGCAGGCCCTGGTTGTGTAGGTGAAGTGAGCCAGCCCTGAAGGCGTGCCAAGAGGAAAACCAGCCCCGCCCCTTGCAGTTTATTGCATATGGTGAGCTAGCCTGGGTGGTGCTGAAGAGTTCACCCTGGTAGTGAGAATGAGGAAGAGCCTGGGGGCTGACCAATGTAGCGACTACCCAGGCCCAGAACCAGGACTATGAGTTAGCTCACCCCAACATCCACTCCATCTATGATCTGGTGGAGCACATGAAGGAGCCAGTCCCGCAGTCCCAAAGCTGCAAAGGACAACAACAGGATATCTAGTATCCTATTTTTATAAAGTAAAAATACGTGGACTTGGCAACTGTCATATAAAATAAAAGAAGAGAAAGGATCCAAGGCTGACTTGTGATACAGGATGAGTGATAAGGAGATGAACAAACAGAATAACTGTAAGATTCCCAAGTCTATATTTTTTGAACATTCATTAATTTAGTTGCAGGGGGCATGTTCTATGGCACACTTGTGGAGGTCAGAAAACAAGTTGCAGGAGTCAGCTTTTTTCCCCCACCATATGGGTTCTAGAGTAAAACTCAGGTTGTCAGGCTGGGTGGCGAGCAACTTTGCCACCTTTCTGGTCTGTTCCATTATTTTTTAACTCAGTGAATATTAATGACCCTGTACTACCTCTGCAATTGTCCTGTCTCCAGTTTTATTCTCTTTGGTCTAGTAGATGTGATTTTATAAAGAGTATACAGATATTTGGGTATAGGATATATGAAAAAGTAACAATAAGAAGAATGGTTAGAACACAGGGCTTAAGACAACCAACAGGGTCACAAAATAAATAGTAATAACATTACAATGAAAGCAGTACACAAGACTAGGAAAGTAAAAGCAGTTAATTTGATTATTTGAAGCAGTTAATTATGCATACTTCCTTTATCACATTTTTTAAAGGATTAACTACTCTCTGTATGAGAGAGGGGGGAATGTCAAATTTTCTTTAACTGAATTTACAGGTAGGTGTGGGCCTCCCGATATGGGTGCTGGGAATCTAACCCAGGTCCTCTGCAAGAGCATCCCATCTCCACAACCCCCAGAAAACTTT
>PVIU01033183.1:0-12648 GCA_004026605.1 Ondatra zibethicus
AGGGCACCATGCCCTCTTTCAAGGAAGAAGGGGGAGGGAGGAGGGGTGGGGGGTAGTGGGAGGGGACCGGGAGAAGGGGAAGAAAGGAAAAATTTTTTTTTTCATCTTTAATTATGTTCTTGAATGGAAAAAATAAAACAAAACAATGTATGGAAAAAAAAATAATAAAAAATAAAAAAAAAAATAAAAAAAAAAAAATTCTACCTTTAATCCATGGTGATCCTATGAGACATGGGTGGTTACTCCAATTTGTTTTTGTGTCTGTGGAGGTTTTCTTTGTTACTAAGTATGTGGTCAGTTTTAGAGAATGTTCCATGAGGTGTTGAGATGAAGGTATATTATTTTGTGTTTGGGTGGAATGTTCTATAGATGTCTGTTAAGTCCATTTGATTCATGACATTTGTTAGTTCTCTTATTTCTCTGTTAGTTTCTGTCTGGTTGTTCTGTCCATTGGCAAGAGTGGAGTGTTGAATTCTCCTACTATTAGTGTGTGGGGTTTGATGTGCAATTTAAGTTTTAATAATTTTTTTTTTACATATGTGTGTGCTCTTGTATTACGGGCATTGATGTTCATGATTGAGACTACATCTTGATGGATTTTTCTTGTTATGAGTAGAAAGTGTCCTCCATCTTTTCTGATTGATTTTAGTTAGAAGTCTATTTTGTTGGGTATTAGGATAGCTACACCCACTTGTTTCTTAGGTCCATTTGACTGGAAAACCTTTTCCCAACCCTTTACTCTGAAGTAGTGCCTGTCTTTGAGGTTGAGGTGTGTTTCTTGTATACAGCAGAATACTAGATCCTGTTTTCATATGCATTCTCTTAGCCTGTGTCTGTTGATATTAAGAGATATTAATGACCAGTGGTTGTTAATTCTGGTTATTTTTTCGGAGCAGTGTTTCCCCTCTTTGGATTATGCTGGTGGGAGGTTGTCAGTGCCTTTGTTTTTGTGTGTGCAGTTAGCTTCCTTGGTTTGGGGTTTTCCTTCTAGTACTTTCTGTAGGGCTGGGTTTGTGGATACATATTGTTTAAATCTGTTTTTGTCATGGAATATCTTGTTTTCTCCATCGATGGTGAAAAAAAGCTTTGCTGGGTATAGTAGTCTGGGCTTGCATCCATGGTTTCTTAGTGTCTGCAGCACATCTATCCAAGACCTCCTGGCTTTCATGGTTTCCATTGAAAAGTCAGGTGCAATTCTGATAGGTTTACCTTTATATGTTACTTGACCTTTTTCTTTTGCAGCTCTTAATATTCTTTCTTTATTCTGTATGTTTTGTGTTTTGATTATTGTATGGTGAGGGGATTTTTTTTTGATCCAGTTCTTTTGGTGTTCTGTATGCTTCTTGTACCTTCATAGGAATATCCTTCTTTAGGTTGGGAAAGTTTTCTTTTATAATTTTGTTGAATATATTTTCTGTGCCTTTGAGCTGGAATTCTTCTCCTTCTTCTACCTCTATTATTCTTAGGTTTGGTCTTTTCATGGTGTCCCAGATTTCCTGGATGTTTTGTGTTAAGAATTTGTTGGATTTAGTGTTTTCTTTGATCAATGAGTTTATTTCCTCTATAGTATCTTCAGCACCCAAGATTCTTTCTTCTATCTTCTGTATTCTGTTGGTTATACTTGTCTCTGTAGTTCCTGTTCTTTTACCCAGATTTTCCATATCCAGCCTTCCCTCAGTTTGTGTTTTCTTTATTACCTCCTTTTCAGTCTTCAAGCCTCTAACTGTTTCCTTTACCTGTTTGATTGCTTTTTCTTGGTTTTCTTGGGTTTCTTTGAGGGATTTAATTTCTTCTAACTTTTTGTTTGTCTTCTCATCCATTTCTTTAAGGGAGTTTTTCACATCCTGTTTAAAGGTCTCTATCATTTTCATAATGTTACCTTTAAAGTCGGTTTCTTCTATTTCTTCTGGATTAGGGTGTTCATGTCTTCCTGTTGCATGTTCACTGGGTTCTGGTGTTGTCATGTTGTTTTCAGGTTGTTGGAGGAATTCTTGCATTGGTACCTACCCATGTCTTCCTTCAAATGAGGCCAGGAGAGTCTTGGCTTCTTGGTTCAATCTTTGCTGTGGCTGACCGTGCACTTGGGAGTTTTTCTTGTTCTGCCCTTTCTTAGGTTCCCTCAGCACTGGATCAGGTTCTCAGATCCCCTCTGCTGTGAAGCAGGCTGTGCTGGGGGATCACTCCAGATCTCCTCAGCACAGGAACAGGGCCTCTTGCTGGGCTCCAAGGACCTCACAGACAAAAGGGCAGGCTTGGGGGGACAGGGTAGTAGAGTTTCTTATATATGCTGATATCCAATTGTGTCAGCTCCATTTGTTGAATTTGCTTTATTTTGTTCATTTTATGTTTTTTGCCTCTTTGTCAAAAATCAGGTTTTGTAGGTGTATGGATTGATATCCAGGTTGTTGATTTGGTTCTGTTGGTCCTCAAGTCTGTTTTTATGCCAATACCAGGCCGTTTTCAGTACTGTAGCTCTGTAGTAGAGTTTGAAGTCAGAGTTTGTGAGGCCTCCATAAGTTCCTTTATTGTATAACATTATTTTGGCTATCCTGGGTCTTTTGCTTTTCCATATGAAGTTGAGTATTCTTTCGAGGATTGTGACAAATTTTGCTGGTATTTTGATGAGTATTGCATTGAATCTGTAGATTGTTTTTGATAAGATTGCCATTTTTACTATGTTAAGTCTACCTACCCAAGAGTATGGGAGATGTTTTCATTTTCTGGTGTCTTCTTCAATTTATTTCTTCAAAGAGTTAAAGTTCTTGTCATACAGATCTTACCCTTGTTTGGTTAGAATTACTCCAAGACATTTTATGTTATTTATGGCTATTGTTAAGGGTGATGCTTCTCTGATTTCTTACTCAGCTCATTTAGCATCTGTATAAAAGAGGGCTATTTATTTTTTTTGAGTAAATCTTGTATCCTGCTATATTACTGAAGGTATTTTTGAGCTGTAGGTGTTCCTTGGTAAAACTTTTGGGGCCAATTATATCAATTATCATATCATCAGCAAATAGTGAGAGTTTGACTTTTCTTTACCAATTTGTATCCCCTTGTGGTGTAGGAGGTCCTTCTGTCTATGTGTTGCTTTTATTGGTTAATGAATAAAGAATCTGCTTTGGCCTATAGTAAGGCAGAACTTAGGTAGGAGACAAAAATTAAACTGAAAGCTGGGAGAAAGAAGGTGGAGTCAGAGAGAATCTATGTAGCCCTGCTGGAGACAGATACCTGAACTTTACCCAGTAAGTCACAGACCTGTGACAATACACAGATGAATAGAAATGAGTTAAAGTAATATGTGAGAGTTAGCCAATAAGAAGCTAGAGCTAATGGGCCAAGCAATGATATAATTAATATAGTTTCTGTGTGATTATTTTGGGGCTGAGCAACTGGGAACCAATAAACAGTCTCATACAACACACTTGATCTCCTTTTGTTGTCTTATTGCTCTAGCTAGAACGTCAGTACTCTATTGAATAGCTATGGAGAGAGTGGACAACCTTGTCTTGTTCCTGTTTTCACTGGGATTGCTTTGAGTTTCTCTCCTTTTAGTTTGATATTAGCTATTGGCTTGCTGTATATTGCCTTTATTTGTCTGGTCTGGCATCTGTGGTCTCTTAATTTCTGCATAACGCTTGACCAGGACCTTCTGGCTTTCATTATTTCAATTGAGAATTCAGGTGTTCTGATAGGTCTTCCTTTATATGTTACCTGGCCTTTTTCCTTTTCAGCTCTTAATATTTGCTGTGGGACAATGGTCTTGCACTTTGTAAAGATTTGTCACTTGTATTTTAATAAAATGCTGATTGGCCAGTAGCCAGGCAGAAAGTATAAGTGGGGCAACCAGTCAGGAAGTAGAGGCAGGGCAACCAGAACAGGAGAATTCTGGAAAGAGGAAAGACTCAGTCTGAAGT
Source organism: Ondatra zibethicus (assembly GCA_004026605.1). Lineage (NCBI taxonomy): Eukaryota > Metazoa > Chordata > Mammalia > Rodentia > Cricetidae > Ondatra > Ondatra zibethicus. The sequence continues at coordinate 3,915 of PVIU01033183.1, forward strand.
TGACACAGAGAAAGCTGGACGCAGAGGAAGCAAGATGAGAATGCCTCACTGATAAAAGGTACCAAGCCACGTGGCTAGCACAGATAAGAATTATGTGCTAATTTAAGATGTAAGAATTAGTTAATAAGAAAGCCCGATCTATTAGGCCAACCAGTTTATGATTAATGTAGACCTCTGTATATTTCTTTGGGACTGAACAGCTGCAGAACCAGGCAGCACAGAAACCTCTGTCAACAAATATTCTTTCTTTATTCTGTATGTTTAATGTTTTGATTATTATTTGGCAAATGGACTTTTTTTTTGGTTCAGTCAATTTGGTATTCTGTAAGCTTCATGTATCTTCATATTCATATCTTTCTTTAGGTTGGGAAAGTTTTCTTCTATCATTTTGTTGACTATATTTTCTATGCTTTTGAGTTAGACTTCTCTTTCTTCTATACCTAATTTTCTTAGGTTGGGTCTTTTCATGTTGTCCCATATTTCCTGGATATTTTGTGCTAAGCTTTTGTAATATTTAATGTTGTCTTCGACTGATGAGTCTGTTTCCTCTATCATGTCTTCAATGCTTGACATTCTCTCTTCCATCTCTTGTATTTTGCTGTTTATACTTGTATTTGTGGTTCCTGACCATTTCCACATATTTTGTTTCCAGAATTTCCTCAGTTTGTGGTTTTTCATTACTTATATTTCAGTTTTCAAGTCCTAAATCATTTCTTTTTATCTATTTGATTGCTTTTTTTTGGTTTTCTTTAAGGGATTTGTTAATTTTTTTCCAATTTTTTGTTTATATTTTCTTCTATTTCTTCTAAAAATTGAGAGAATTTATCATTTCCTCTTTAAGGGCATCAAACATTCTCCTAAAGTTATTTTTTAGGTAATTTTCTTCTGCTTCATCTGTATTGTGGTGTTCAAGTCTTACTGTTGTAGGTCCACTAGTTTTTGATGGTGTCATGTTGCTCTTTGTGGTATTGAGTGTGTTTTTACCTTCTCTACCCATCTTTTCCTCTGATATGATTTGATTACTCTTCCAGGTTCCAATGGATCCGAGGCTCAAATGGTTGCTCCTCATGGTAGAGTTGGGGCCATGGTTCCAGCCACCCCAGAGGTCACTTGGTATTCCTGGCATTCTTGGTGCTCCTGGAGGTTGCTCTGCAATCCCAGATTTCATTAGAGCACATATCCATGGAGGTCACTTGCTTGGATCTGTTCCTGCAGAGGCTGCTGGCTCAGGCCTTGTCCTGTGGAGGTGATTGGCTCAGGCCTGCTCTGGTGGAGGTTGCTCATTTGGGCCTGGTTCTGTGGAGGTCACTTGCTTGGGCCTGCTCCCACACGTGTCCCTGGCTTGGGCCTGTTCTGGCAGAGGTTGCTGACTCTGGCCTGCTCCTGTTGATATCCCTGGCTCAGGCCTGCTCCCATGGAGATTGCTGGCCTGGGCCTGGTCCCATGGAGGTCACTGGCTCGGGCCTGCTCCTGCAGATGTTGCTGGCCTGGACCTGCTTCTGCAGAGGTCATTGGCTTAGGCCTGCTCCCTCATTGATGGCTCCCTTGTTCTTGCTCCGGTGGAGGTCACTGGTTGATAGTCTCAGGCCCGGTCTGGTGGAAGTCGCTTGCTCAGGCCTACTCCAGCACTGTTAATTGGCTCAGGCCTGGTCCTGTAGAGTTGGCTGGCTTGGGCCTGCTCCCACAGGTGTTCCTGTCTCAGGCCTCCTCCTGCAGAAGTCACTGGTCTGGTCCTGGTCCTACAGAGGTTGCTGGCTCAGGCCTGCTCTGGTGGATGTTGTTGACTTGGGCCTGCTCCTGTGGAGGTTGCTGGCTCAGGCCTTGTCCCTGGGTCAGGCCTGATCCCTAGGAGGCCACTACCTCTTATCTCTCTCTCTCTGGTTTTTAGAGACAGGGCTTTTCTGTAACTTTGGGGGAATGTCTTGGAACTAGCTCTCATAGACCATGTTGGCCTCAAACTCACAGAGATCTGCATGCCTCTGCCTCCCAAGTGCTGGGATTAAAGGCATGCACCACCACTGCCCAGCTAGTATGTCTACTTTTATGCCAATACCAAAGGCGAATTCTTCTGAGAATGGAGTTTATGTGGAGGGAGCAGCTCCTGAATGCAGGCTGCAGCATGACTTTTTGTCATCTGCCAGTCTGGAATGAAAGATGTTGTAGGATCCTGGGTTCGCACCAAGTGGTGGAGTCTCCAGGGATGGAGGTAGGATGGGGAAGGTCTCTTGCAGGTCAACCACAGTAGGAGTCAATTGCATCCTTTAAACAAAATCATTCAAGACCTAATATATATGAGCATTCGACAAAAGTAGCTTTTCATGACTTTTTGATAGTTTCTGGCATTATTTGTCCTTCCCCATACTTCCTTGTCAACCTTACCTTAAACTTCCTACCCATTTAACCCTTCCTAATTCATTATTCCCCTATAACTCAACATACTAGTATAGTCTATATCTCTTCTCTAGAACATGCCACCCCATACCCCTTAGTAATTTTCTGATCTCTAATGGCATTTCAAATTAACCAAACATATCTGAAGAGTCTTTATTTTGTTTTTGAGACAGGGTTTCTTTGTGTAGTCCTGACTCTCCTGAAACTAATTCTGTAGACCAGGATACCCTTTAACTCTCAGAGATCTGCCTGCCTCTGCCCCCAAGTGCTGGGATTAAAGGTGTGCGCCCCATCACCTGGGTCTGAAGAGTCTTAACATTCACAGAAGAGAGAAAAACATGTGGCCCTTGTCTGAGTCTGAGTTACCTTATTCAAAGTGATTGTTTCCTGCTTTATGCATTTATCTGTTAAGTTCAAATTTTCATTCTTCTCAATAGCTGAGTAGTATTCCATTATGAAAATATAACTTTTCCTCAAAGATTCATCATTTGATGAACACCTAGAATTTTTCTGTCTATTAAGAGGAAAGCAAGATGAACATTCATAAGCAGGTGTCTGTAGAGTAGGTTGCAGAGTCCAGGTGCATATAAAATAATAGTATAGTTGAAACATGTAGTAAGTTTATGTCTTCTTTGTGAGCAAATTCCACACCAATTTTCTTAGTGGTTATGTGAATTTGCATTCCTACCAGGAGTAAAATAGTGTTTCCCCTTTCCAACATTTGCATCAGCATCTTTCATCATTTGTGTTTTTATCTTAGCATTTTGATTAGGGCAAGATGAAATCTTAAAATACATTTAATCTTTTTTTTGGGGTGACAAATGATGTTAAAAGTTTTAAAAGTATTTTTCTTTGTATAACATGTTTTGAAAATTCTTTTTGTCCTTTACACCAATTTTTATTTGGGTTGTTTACTTTCTAGATCTTATTTTTTTAACTTCTTCATATACTCTAGATACTATCTCTATGACAACTGCATAGACATTTTTCCATATCTGTAGGCTGTCTCTTTGCCCAAATGATGGTTTCTTTTTTTTTTTTTTTAGTTTCATGAGATCCCAACTATTAGTTGTTTGTTTTTATATGCTTATTAAATCTTTGGCTTTTGAAAATGCTAACTTAGAATGCAAGAAGATTCTTGGGCCCTTAAAGGTCAAATCAGTACCAATAGATGAAAGGATCTTGCATACAACGAATGTTGAAATATTTGACTATGATACTGAGACTTGTGTAGGAGAAGCAATTTCCAATGGTGTGAGGAGACACCAAAATGCCAAATGTTTTAAAATTGATAGAATAGGACATCTACATAGGGACTTTAGGCAAGGAATTCCTAGGAATAATGTCTCCTCTAGGTATGGCAAGGATGAGAGGACTCAGCCTTCTGGTATATGGAAGAGGTGTGGTGAAGGCTGACATTGGGCCAATGAGTGTAGGTTAAAAAAAGACAGACAAGGCAACCCCATACCATTGGGAAACTCCTTGGGGGCCTTTTGCAGGTCCCCATGTCAAACAAGGTCCAGTCATTCCTAGTCACTGTGGAAAACATGTCTCACCAGAAAAATTAAACAATCCAGTGTCTACTGTAAAAAAAAACCCACACTGTTATGGATGATGGAATAGACATAGAGGATGAATAAAAAACTCCAGTAGGAAATAGAAAACGTATATTTTGGCAGACTTCTATAAATGATCAAAGACCAAAGCTAAGAGTATGTATAAATGACATTGCAATTGAGGAATTACTAGACACGGGTGTGGATGTATCATCACTCCAGAATCTTGGCATCCAAATTGGCCTCTTCAAGAGGCAGATATTCAATTCCTAGGAATTGGAAGCCTATCTCAAGTGAAACAAAGCATGAGGTAGGTTGAATGAGGTAGGGCCAGGAAGACAGAAAGGAAGGCTGAGGTCATACGTAGCTAATACTGCAGTGAATTTATGGAGTTGTGACCTATTGCAGCAATGGAATACCCAGGTTAACATTCCTGCAGTCACAAAAACTCATGTTTCTGGGAAAGATATTATAAGATATTATAAACAAAGGTCACCAGTCATTCAGGCTGCATAAGAACAGTCTCTTCCCAGAGCCAGTCAGGTCCTCAGGAGCTAGGTGAAGGATGCTGCATCCCCTTTCGTGGCTGCCTCTGTAGGGCCAGAGAGGAATGAGGAGCTTGGCAGGGGAAGCTGTGGCCACCTCATTCAAAGCTGGTATTCCCCGGTCTGGCCATGCCATTGGGTGCTAAGCCATGGAAGCTGGTACCTCAAACATGGCTGACCTCCGGTCCCTCTTCCACACCTGCCTCCCCATTTCCTACCAGCCCAGGGTAGCTGTGTACCCCTGTTCAGGGCTCGATTCCCCAGGGCCTGACAGGCCAAAGGACTTGTGCTGCTTCTTCCAGTGCTGGCCTCCCCAGGGCAAGACAGCCTGTGGGAAACCAGGCAGGAGAAGCTGCTTCCCCCTCTTCCATGGCTGACCTATCAGGCTCTGGGAATCCAGAAAGTGGAAGCTGCAACCTATATTCCACAGCTGGCCTCCCCTAGGATGGACAGTTCTTGGGAGACAGACCTGGGAATCGGTGTAACCCCTCTTCAACAGCTGGCTTCTGCAGGCTCAGAGAGGTAGGTGGAACCTGGTCTGGGAACTTGTTCATCACTGATCCATGTCTGGCCTCCACAGGTCCAGAAAAGTCCTGGGGAGTAGAGCTGGGGAAGCCTCATATTCCATGGCCTCCACAGGTGCAAACAGAAATGGGGATCCTGACTGGGGAATCTGTGTCCAACTCTTCCATGGATTGCTTAGGCAGGGCCCTACAGGACCTTGGGAGCCGAGTCAGGGCAGCCGCACCCTACTCTTCCACAGCTGGGTTCCACAGGGCCTCAAAGGCTCTGGGGAGCCAAGACAAGGATGCTCCATACCCCTCTTCCACAGTTTGCCCCTGCAGGGTTCCAATAATACTTGGGGACCCAGACTCAAAATGCTTGCAACTCTGTATTCTAAAACTGGCCTCCTCAGGGCCAAACAGGCCCTGGGAAGCAAGGCCTGGAGTTCTGCACCCACCTCTTCCAACTCTGAACTCTGGAGGAGTGGACAGATCTTGGGGAGCCTGGCTGGGAAGCTGCACCCTTTTATTCCATTACTGGCGTCTGCAGGGCCTGCCAATCTTTGGGAAGCCAGGCTGAGGAAAGTTGCACTCCCATCTTCCATGGCTCCACAGGGAAGGATGAGCACTAGGGAGTCAGTCTGGGTGAGCCACACTGCCCTACTTTCGTGGCTGGTCTGTCTGCATTTGCAGACAGGAATGACAAGATTGGACAGGGAATCTGCTTCCTCCTACTCCACAGATAAACTATGCAGTGCCAGACAGACCCTAGGGATCCAGATATGGGCAGCTGCAGCCCCCTTTCCCATGGCTGGCCTCCGCAAGTACAAACAGGCCTGGTTTGTACTCCTGTTGACTCCTGTTGCATAGCTAGCCTCCCCAGGACTGGCCCTGTTCTGAGAAGCCAGGTCTGAGAAACTGCAGCACCTCTCCCAGGGTTGGCCCACCTGGGCCTGCCATGCCCTGGGGAGCCAGGCTGTGGGAGCTGACCTCCATTTTCCATAGCTGGCCTGTGCCCTCTCTTTCACAACTGTCCTTGCCATGGCCTGCATGCCTGGGGAAGCTGCACCACCCTTAGCAGGTCTAGACTCCCCAGGACTGCCAGGCTGGAGAAGATGCTCACCCCTCTTCCATGCCTGGCCTCTGCATGACCAGACAGGGCCTGTAGAGCCAGTATGGAGAAGCTGTGCCTTCTCTTTCAAGGCTGGCCTCTGCTTGGCTGGACAGGCCCTGGGGAGCCATGCCAATGACACTTTGTCCCCCTCTTACTTGGCTGGCCTCTCCAGGACTGCACAGTCCCTGGGGAGTTAGGTTTGGGAAGCTTTCATGGTTGGCCTTTCCAGGACAGGCCAGATGCTGGGGAGTCAGTCCGGTGAAGTTGCACCCCACTTCTCTATTGTTGGCCACCTCAGGGCCAAATAGATCCTGAGGTGCAAGTATGAAGAAACTGCACCCCCCTCATCCACAGCTGCCCTTCCCAGGGCTGGACAATTCCTTGGTAGCCAGGTTGGGTAAACTGTTCAACATTCTTTCATGCTGGCTTCAGCACGGATGGACAGGCACTTGTCGGGGTTTCTGTCCTGCCTGGTTTCCACAGTCGTTAAGTCCCAAAGAAATCACACAGAGGTCTACATTAGTAATAAACTGATTGTCCCATTAGCTCAGGCTTCTTATTAACTTATATAGCTCATTATTCTTATCTGTGTTAGCTGCATGGCTTGGTCCTTTTCAGCGAGGGAGTCACATCTTCCTTCTTCTGTGGCTGGGCCAGGACTGCAGAGGAATGGGCTTCCTTCTTCCCCCAGAATCATCCTGTTCTCATTGATCCACCTCTACTTCCTGTCTGGGTGTCCTGCCTATACCTTTTGCCTGGCTACTGGCCAATCAGCGTTTATTTAAAATATAATTGACAGAATACAGACCACTGTCCCACACTACTTCCCCCTGTTTTTTTAAACAAAGGAAAATATCCATAGTCCATTTTTTGGGAATGTGGGCATAGTTTTCCAGGCTACTTCCTGCTGGTTGGAGGGTAATCTTATGGGGACCTAAAGAAAATTTAGAATTATTATCAAGTCCTGACTGGAGTATCCTGTGAGTCTTGATCATCTCTGCCTCCCAAGTGTTGGGATTAAAGGTGTATGCCACCATACCCAACTACTCTCTTTTTTCTTTTAAGGACTTTAACCTTTTTCTTTTCTCTCCCAAGCCTGCATATTTTTAACACACTGTAAACCATTTAGAGGTTTTCTTCATCTTTGAATCTCTCTTTTCTGTATATCTCTCTTTTTTCTGACCACATGAGTCTTTAATTTGCTAAGCAATATGGAGAGGATTAAAGCTGTGGCTTTGACGGCTGGATCCAGTCCATTCCTTGGCTTTCTGAGATTCCAGCCTCATGGCAAAGGTACTGGCTGGAGCCATGTTTATTGCCACAACTCTATGAAGTTTCAAGGTCCCTGCCACCAACCAAGCTGCAACAGTGTGTCCACAAACCACACTCAAATGCTCTGTAGCCAGACCTCCTGCCTGAAAGAGTCAGAGTTTGCCCTGGCAGGACGACCCAGAAAGCTGGCATTTTAAAATGGCATGGCTTTTTTCCTGCTATGGCTGAAAACCAAAAAAGCATGCAGTCAGCTTTTCATCAACACTATTTAAGTGTTTCTTGGCAGGACCTCTTAAAAGAGCTGCAAGGTTTTACAGCTAAAGCTAAGTCAGGAAGCCTCTCTTAAATGAGAGCGCTTGCCTCTAGCAAGCAGAGCCCACCTGAAAAATGCTGCTATCAATAAGCTGTGCTTAACTTTATTCTTTTTTGTTGAGAATTACTTCCCAAGCTCTGTCAGGCTTTATGTGGATGCAGTTGTCCATGCGTTGAGCACAATTTGTTGTCGGGGTTTCTGTCCTGCCCGGTTTCCACAGTCGTTAAGTTGCAAAGAAATCACACAGAGGTCTACATTAGTTATAAACTGATTGGCCCATTAGCTCAGGCTTCTAACTCTTATAACTTATATTAACCCATTATTCTTTTTTTATTTTTTATTTTTCCATTCAAAAAATTGACCCTTCCTCCCCTTCTCCCATTCCCCTCCCACTCCCTCACTAACCCTCCTCCCTCCCACTCCATCCTCAAGAGAGGGCAGGGTACCCTACCCTGTGGGAAGTCCAAGGCCCTCCCCCCTCCATCCTGGCCTAGGAAGGTGTGCATCCAAGTAAACTAGGGTCCCAAAAAGCCAACACTTGCAGAAGAGACAGGTCCCAGTGCTATTATCGATGGCTTCTCAGTCCGTCCCCATTGGCAGCCACATTTAGAGAGTCTGGTTTGATCACATGCTTGTTCAGCTGGATTTGGTGAGCTCCCATTCGATCAGGCACACTGTCTCAGTGGGTGGACCAACCCCTCGTGGTCCTGAGTTCCTTGCTCATCTTCTCCCTCCTTCTGCTCTTCAACTGGACCTTGGGAGCTCAGTCCATTGCTCTGATGTGAATGTGGGTCTCTGTCTCTATCTCCATCCATCGGATGAAATTTCTATGGTGATATTCAAGATATTCATCAGTGTGACTATGGAACAAGGCCAGTTCAGGCACCCTCTCCTCTGCTGCCCAAGGACCTAGCTGGGGACATACCTGTGGACACCTGGGATCCCCTCTAGAGCCAAGTCTCTTGCCAATCCTAAAATGGCTCTTTTAATGTAGATATCTTCTTCCCTGCTTCAATATCTGCCCTTCCTCCATCTCCATC
>PVIU01033184.1:0-12686 GCA_004026605.1 Ondatra zibethicus
AAGAGGGGGAAGTGGTGCAGGAGAATTGTCCATTCTGTCAATCATGATTTAAATAAATGCTGATTGGCCATTAACCAGGATGTATAGGTGGGACAACCAGACAGGAAGTAGAGGCAGAGCAAGGAGAATAGGAGAATTCTGGGAAGCAGGAAGCTCTCTTGGCATTCCTCCCTGGACCATTGAAGAAGCAGGATGTGACCTGTCCTGCTGAGAAAGGTACTGAGCCATGTGGCTAACATAGATAAGGATAATGGGTTAATATAAACTACAAGAGCTAATAAGAAGCCTGAGCTAATGAGCCAATCAGTTTATAACATTATAACATAATGTAGACTCCCTGCATGATTTTCCTTGGGATGTAAATGGCTGGGGACCTGGTGTGAGGACAGAAACCAACCAGGCCCCACATGCTACATTGTCTTTGTTGGGTGTGCATTTTGTGCTTTTGTTTATGTTATTCTGTCCTATTATTATGAGAGTACTATGCTTGTGTTGCCTAAGTAGGAAAGTTTTCTTGGATCCTGATAAGTGTGGCCAATCAGGTTCCAGGCCAATGTGCTTCTGTTTTAATGGTCAACTTGTTTCTCTGATAGGTTGTGTTCTCTGCTTTTTTTTTTCTAGAGAGAAAATCTTTTGGAGTTGGGGTATTTCTTCCTCAGTCTGAGTGTCTTATGCTTTCCTGAGTAATGCCTGCTGGAGTTGGGGTTGGTATACTGCAATGAAAGTTTGGAAGCAAGGTTCCATGTGATAACTGGAGATGAGGGAAGGAAGGCTGCAGCAGGTAATCTGCAATGAAGTTCAGGATATGATTGGGGGATTGGATTTGGAGAAGCAGAGGGCAAGGTGAATATATACAGTTAGTTTACTTGCTTCCCTGGTTGGAGTGACGTGCAGGTTCCCAGGGAATCATATATGTATTTTTCTATGTGGCAATTTTTTCATTCTGATGGGAGAATGAAAGCGTTAATAAGCCTGTATTTTTGTTTCTTTCATTTAGATTATAATCTGTTAAATAATTTTAGAGGATATTCTGGGAAGATGGTGGAATTCCATGTGCCAGGAATTGATCTTCCCACTGAGAAGACAATCATGGAAGAATCTGTATGATATAGTTCTTCTGCACATCTATGGATAGTTAAAAGTTTCACTTTTTATATAAACTTTCTTATAAAAAATCTTGCAAATAAAAATACCACGACTATTATTTAAACAGACACAAAATCATCATTGTCAATGAACTTCTATATGGTTAGAATTGGAATTCAGAATGAATATTGTGAGGAGTCAAAATTTAATTGTACTCACTTCCAGCTCTTGGCACAACAGCAGCCATCTGTAGGCAGACTCTCTTTTGAAAGCCAACCCCCAAATAATGCCATAGAAACTTTTATTAATTAAGAAAGCTTGGCCATAGCTTAGGCTTGTTCCCAAACAGATCTTAAAGCTTAATTTAACCTATTTATATTAATCTATATTCTGCCATTGTGCTTGTAACTTCTTCTCAGAACTGTGAGTCCAACTTCCTTGATGTCTGATCAAAGAATCAGACTCTTACTTTCTAATATTTCCTCCTGAATTCCTCTCACCCTCCAGAAGTCCTGTCTATTCTCTCCTGCCTAGCTACTAACCATTCAGCTCTTTATTAAACCAATCAGAAGGTGTCCTAACAGAGACACTTCTTCACAGTACACAAAAAGATTAACTCACAGCATCTATCCATACCCAACCTGAGTGACATAATAATGCAAGTGTTTCTATAGCAATATATGAACAGCCTATGCAAGACAGGTTGCAAAAAGGGCCTCTCTCTGGTCTCCAAATACTGGATATTTGCCACCTGATAGCTAGTTGATACTTCTAATCACAGAAGAGTGTATAAGTTGGGAAGTCATGATTATTTCAGTTTCCTCCACTATTGCATTCTTCTTTCCCAGATAATAAATCCACAAATGGATTAACAGAAAAAATGTGATTTAAACACAAATTATGAATTATTATTTGGCCTTATGTAATACATATTATATATATACTCATATAATACAAAAGGATGAACTTCTAGAACATTAATCAAAACAATACAGTAAATTAAAAAGGCTAATAATAAATAATTCCATTTTTATAAAACACAAAGAACTCACAATTATAGAAGCAGAATGTGAAATATTGGGTATTAGGAATTGGGTAAGGATGAATGTGAAGCTAATGTGTAATTGATATAGTATGTTAACTTTACTCAATGGAAATTTTATACAGAGGATGCCAGTGGTGGTTGCATATCAATATACACATATTTAATATCATTCCATGTACACTTGAGATTTTAAAATGTAAATTTATTTACTTTTTTGCCACAATAAAATAAATTAAAAAATAATTTGGTTGGTTATTTTCAGTATCTTTAAAAATTTTTCTGGAAAGAGAACGTTTGAGTCATTGGTTAGTGATTACTTGTATGTAAATCAGAATTTAAAGAACAGATTGTTCATTTTCTCCCTTTGTTATATGTCAGCATGGAAAAGTCAATTATTTAAAAAAACTTTAAGAATTGAGCAATAGGAGTTTTACCTATCAGCAAAGATCATGTGAGCAATTTGTCCTTACTATTAATTCTTTAAAACATTATTTATCAGATTATAAAAGCTCATAGATGATTATGTTTGTTCTTGTTATTTTCACATAAAGGTATTAAGTAAATAAATTGTTCACAAATGGCGAGAGAGAGGAAAAAATCTGAAGAGGGTAGGATATGCTATTTACTTAATAAATTGAATCTCTAAAGCTAGCTTTAAATTTGCACTGTGGTTCATTACATTCATTTCATATTTTCATTGGTACTTGAAATTGCATAAAGCGCTATAGTAATAATCATGGTGTTAGAACTATGACAGTGGTTGGTAATGCATACCACAGAGAGCATAGCCTATGGGCTGTAAGGCATTAGGCAATTAGGATGTCCACACAAGATGTGCCTTTCAAATATGCTCAGTTTATTCACACATATTTCCTAAAAGTATAATGATAATATGAAAGTAAATAGGCATCTCACCAAGCCAGGAATAATTGTTTGGGAAGAAAAATTGCTTCAGGGGTCCATTGCAGAATCTTCTCTGGTGAGGATGCTAAGCAAGCATCCTGGCTGGATCCACGTAAGTCCTGAAGTCCTTCAGCTGTGACAGCTTTGGGGGATGGCATTGGTGGAGATCCAGAAGGTTCACAAGAGCATAGGAGATCCAATGACTAGCACTGACAGCTGGATCTCTGTTGAGCCAAAGACAGTGCTGGTAATTCCACAGTCATAGAGGCCAGGGCCAAGCTGGGAGCATCCTGTTTTAAAGCTGGGTATTAATAGGGGATAGATAAGCCTCACCGTGGAAGCACAGCAGTGTGATCAGAGGGATCATTCCTAATGTTCTAAATTTTGTATAATTTCATTCGTCCATAGCTTTGCACTTTCAGAGCTCACAGCTTGGTACTGGTTCACCATCATACTAACACCACTTTGGTGTTGGTTCATTAGCATATCAAGGCTGTCCTTGGTCTAGGCACAGAACTGGTAGGAGCTTGCTTCTGAGGCCTGACTGTCATCAGAGTTGCCTTATGGTGGACATAATTCTAGTTTTCCAAGTCACACCACATGGATTTTGAGTTTTTAAACTATGTTCCTTACCTATGCCTATCAATTTTCTTAGAATGTAAAACAAAATCTCTAGGTTATGCTTGATATTTTTAAGCTAAATAAAACAAAAAAGCAAGACATGGACTAGAGAAAGAAAAGAAAACAACCACAACAAAGTGAAGCTATTAAGAGAATTCTGTGTTGGCTGGTGTTTTTCAAATATGTAATCCATATACAGATCAAAAAAGAACACAGTGGCCAGTTCCAAAGCTTTTAAGGGATGAAATATTACATGGGTATTTGTGTTGTAGCCAAATACAGTCCCTTCAAATTTTCAGATTGCTTTGTGCTTTGCCAAGCATTGCTTTCTCAATTTTTGTAACCACTTATTGTAAACATTTTAAAAAGTAAGAATTTGCCTATGTTGTAAAAAGTTAGAATACTGTCCAAATGAAAAAAATTGGATAAGAAATATAAAAATTATATTTTAAGCCTTTAAATGTTATATTTTCCCTTTATTTTTCTCCTTTAATTTTCTTTAGAAAAATATCACCTTGGACAAGACATTATATTAGACTCACTCAAGAAATGTCTGTTCAACTAAATTAAATTGGATTGAAGAGAGGAAAGCCACTTCTGAATACTTTTGGTTCACTTTTGTTGATAGAATTCTTGCTGGGATTAATAGGCTTTCTTTCTAAGTATTTACCATTTACTTGCCTTTTTCCGTCTTTGCATTTTAACATTAAAGACATGAAGAAATCAGATCGCTAGTTCTCCTAACACATCTATTCCTTTATTCTTGCTTTTATCACTGTATTTTCAATAAAACTTAATGATCCCACAAAGAACTTTGGCTTTCTAAACTTTCAGAGGTTAATGTCACAAATTTATCATGAGCTTCATGCTCATATTTTTTGTTTACATCATAACTGTGCATACTGTGGATATCAGTACTGAAGAGAATACTTAGACTTAAAAGCGTCATTTTCCAGTGTAGTTCTAGTGCCACTAATGAGTCATAGGCACTGTTTCAAATTAGTTGTTTTTAATTGAAGTTTAATATGGGATATCTACAGAAATACACATGATGTAAAAACTTCCACCACCACTGACAATCACTTCTTGGTATTTAATTTATTTCTTTATAATGAACAAAACTTAAGAACCCACAACTAATTTTTAACACAGTTACTTGGCACTGTTGCTGAAAAGCACAGTCACTGCCTGATCTTACCTTCACTGTTAGTCAAATCTGTTCACATATGCAATTTTTTCCTTCTCCTTCTGCATATCTTGAATTATTTGCTGATGTCATGCTACCTTTCACTGCTACCTTTTCTTTTTGTCTATAGGGTTATTTAAAATTATATCTTAAGATATAAAAAAGTACGTATAATTATAAATATTTACTTAACTATATATTGAGGGGGGATGTCTGGTGTAGGAGGGTCTTCTGTTTGTATATTGCCCTCATTGGTTAAATAAAGAAAACTGCCTTGGCCTTTTGGTAGGACAGCCCTTAGGTGGGCGGAGTAGATAGAAGGGAATGCTGTGAGAGAGAAGGCAGTGGAGCAGACGCCATGCTTCTCCAACACAAGATGGACACTGGTTAGACTCATGCCGGTAAGCCAAGACTCGTGGTGACACACAGATTATTAGAAATGGGTTAAACAAATATGTGAGAGTTAGCCAATAAGAGGCTAGAGCTAGTGGGCCAGGCAGTATTTCAATAAATACAGTTTCCGTATAATTATTTCAGGTACACACCGGGAGCCGGACAGAACAAAGGGGCCCGGCGCCGGGAACACAGCCCGAGCCCCTTATTACTACAGATGTCTTTCTGCATGCCTTGAATATATGTTGCTCTCTTTGGTTGATAAGTAAAGCTGCTTTGGCCTAAGGCAAGACAGAATATAGCTAGGTGGGAAATCCAAATAGATATGCAGAAGAAAGAGAACAGGGTCAAGAGGAATGTGAGCCAGCTGCCCAAGAAGAGAGATGTCAGCAGCAGATTAGGGAGAAAGATGCCAGGGCAGAGGTAATGCCATGGATATGTGGCGATATACACATTATTAGACATGAGTTAATTTTTAAGTAAGGGCTATTCAGTCATAAGTCTAAGCCATTGGCCAAGCAATTATATTATTAGCCTCTAAATGATGGTTTCATAAGTAGCTGTGGGGACTGCCAAGTGAGAGAGAAACTGGTCCAGCAGGACCAGACAAAACAGAGAAAAACATTCAGCTACAATATATCATCTTGTCAGTTTTAAAATATGTTTTAGAATACTGATATGGTCTGTTTGAACCCATGGACTGTATGAAGGAAAAGAGAAATGTCCTTGTTTCCTTTTCTGCCCTTCTAAACAGAGAAGTCTGTGTTCATTCTGGTACAAATCTTGTGTGGTTAATACAACTGCTATGGCATTCCCAGAAGATGCCCTTCTTCCCATATTCCAGCTCTTCAATATTTTTCTGCTTCTTATTTTGTGAATTTCTGGGCCGTGGGTGATAAAGATAGCCTATCTATGACTAGGCCATCACAGTCACTTACTATTAACACGTAGACCAATTATGAATCAATGCATTTAGCACCACAATGAATTAATTACAAATAATGCAAAAAGAAGCTTTTCTGCCAAAGTTAAGAGCAGCATAAATCGATGTGCATAAACAGGACTATTTAGAAGGAAGTTTCAAATATGACAAGTTATCAAAATAACAAAAGCAAGGTCCTCCCTAGAACCTGAGATCTCCCTAAACAGGGACTTTGGAGATTCTTTTAGTTCCAAATATGAAATCCTTTTTTGCATATCAGGCCACCAGTACTGTCCAAAAGCAGTTTGTTACCTGTGTAAACATTATGTTGCTATGGCACTAATGGGCACATTTTTCATACCTGTTTGCTATTGTAGCATGTGTTGTCCAGTTATGGGGAAGAACATTTTGTCTTTTCTCTCCCGGGACTCTCCACAGCACTTTCTAACAATTTGAAAGTTAAGAGAGGGAGTTTCCCGAACAATTCAGTATTGATTTCCCTATATTCTACAACCAAAGTGTGCTATGTCTTTAACAAAGGGTCTTGCCATATAGTTATAATGGACAACCAAGAACGATGGTGAGTGCCTGTGCTGTTTGAAGTCCCCTAGTGCTTCTCTCATCAACAACTTGTAGGGAAGTATCCCAGGCCTAACACTGAGAACTTTATGCAAAACCCTTATCTTCTGGGAGTGACACTGTCTACCCTTGCAGTATACCTCTATTTTAATTTCTTCATTTTCAAATTATAATTTTAAATGTCTTCATTTTCAAATTAAATTTTAAACTACTGGGCTTAAATACACCCTCTTCATATATTCTTGGTTTTGGGTTAATTCACCCTCTATCTCTACTCTCTTTCCATCTCCTTTCCCCCATGCCCATTTTCACCTTAACCCTTTGTATCCTCCATCTAGTTCTTCATACCACATGGGCTCTACTATGTCTTATCTATAACTTTTACTTGGGTTTCAAAATCATGGACTTTCACTTAGACATTTTTATAGTTCTCCTTTATAGTTAATTGTCTGCCTAGTCCTCCTTTTTCCTTCCTTGAACTTTTCACTTCCAGTATTCCCATTTTCTAATTTTATCTTACCTATATACCTTCCTGAATGCCTCTGTCTCTAATCACCCATTTCTGATCTCTTATAATCTGAAGGTATTATAAGTTACATGCACAAAGTTCTCTTAGAGTCTGTGTAAGAGAGAAAGCATATTATTTGCCTTTTTTGGTTGGGAGACCTCATTCAGTACATAATTTTACACTTTTATTCTCTTTCCTGTAAATTTCACAGTTTTAGTTACAGGTTAGTAGTGTATATTTACCCCATTTTCCCTATTGTTCATCAATTGATGGTTATTTAGGTTAATTTTATTGACTCATTATTGTGAATAGAGCAAATGAACACAAATGTTCAAGTGTCTCTGTAGTAGGATATAAAGTCCTTTGGATATATACCCAGGCAAGTATCCTGGCTTCTATAGTAAGTAGTTTTGCGGGGGAAACTTTCAGACTAATTTCAAAATAGCTAAACAAGAATAAATTTACACTCTCATCAACAGTGTGCAAGAATTCCATTTTTACAACATCTGTGCCCACTTTTATTGTCATTTGTATTCCTGATATGAATTCTGACTAGGGTGAGAGGCAATTTTAACAGGGTTTTAATTTGCAGTTCCCTGACAGCTACGGGTGTTGAGCACTTTTAAAAATGTTTAGGAGCCCTTTGGACTTTTTCCTTTGTTCTCAGTTTCTGTCCTCACTGTTTTCTTCTTATTCTTGAATAGCCTTGAGGTGCTGACACTCTCACTGACTCACAAACACAGTCGCAAAGAGAGACACAGAAGCTTGCACGTCTCCCCTTCGGTCATGGCTATCTGTTGGTTTGAATTGTCATTTTTGCTGAAGTAGACAGTCTATTATTTTCTTCAATACCCACAGTTTTATAGGTAAAATAATACTAAACTCACCAGTAACTATCATTTGTTGCACGCTTTTATGTGTCAAATGTTATTATCTAATCTCTACAAGTAAACTAGTATTCTTTCCTCGACTGTTATCCTGAGCATTGTTGCTCTTGATTGCTATCACAAAAGAAGCTCACAAAGAAAAACTGGGATTTCACACCTGCAGTTTGATTTCCAGGTTTTCACATATTAGGATATACACATAATTTGTTCTAACTCCTGGCATAAACATGGATCAAAAACAAATGTGTGGTACTTTGCTGTTAAACTGTGATTCTCCCACAGACAAGGAAGCAATTACATAAATCTTGTGGAAAAGAGAAATATGTGTTCCTATAAATTACTATTTGTTATGAATTGGAGGCGAACCTAAGAGTCGCCAACTTCTAACTCCTTGTACGGGCCCTGCTTGAGGTGGACGAACACTGAACAGTTTTCTCACCATCTCTCGATTCAAGTAGGACTAATTTCCTTTAAAAACATTAGAATATTAGGCTATTTGTGAAAATTCTTATGTTTTCTGTAACAGGGACAAGTTTGTATTTTCTAAGAGATTCGTACCTAATATATAGTAAACAATGAAAAGAGAATACTGCACAAGGGGCAATGAAAAACAGACAGGCATAGGAAAAACAAAACAACCCCCCCAATAAAAACAGGTTTGTGTTTCAGTAACACTTAAGTAGCTTAGCAAGCCAAAGCCCCTTATTCTGTTCTCCAAGCCTGTTACATACCAGCCTCAATGGCCCCAGCCACTTTGATGAGATTGGTCCAATCCGCAGGGAGCTGGTCAATTGCCCAACCTGTTCTCTCCATAATAACTTCAAAAAGAAAACATTCCCAACCTGGTGCTGACCTTGGATGGTTCTGCTCATTTCCAGGTTCATGGTGATTGGCAGGCCTGTAGTCTTCAGAAAGGCGACCACATCCAGGAGATAACAGGAAGATCGTTCTTCATGTTTCACAAATGAGAGAAGCAGAGTGGGCAATGATTTTGCAGTTTTTGCTGAATCCATGTCTCTATTCCAGGTGACAAGGCAGAAACTTTTTCCAATTCACAAGCAATAACTAGGTCCTTGGGAAGTGATACAAACAAATTAATTTCTTGAGAGGCTAATTTATTAGCTTTAATGGAAATTGTATAATTTTAGCTGTAGAAAACAACAATGTGGTCAAATATCCATGCTGTGCTACTGCTCATCATCAACACATTGAAAAATCATCACATAAAATGACAGGTCCTAGATATAATTTAAAGTCTATACATAATTTAAAGTTTAATAGTCATGAAACCATCCTGAGTGAGGTAACCTAGACTCTGAAAGACAAACATGGTATGTACTCACTCATAAGTGGAAATTCAATGGGAGGAGAAGGATGAGCAGGGTACAATTCACAACCCCAGAGAAACTAGGTAAAAAGGAGGACCCTAAGAGGAATACATATGGAGGGTCCCAGGAAAGGAAGATAGTTAAGACCTTCTGGGTCATCTGGGAAGGGGAGAAGATGGGAAGGGATGGGAGATGGGAACATGTGGGCTCCAGATAGCCAGGTTGGGAGAGGGATGAACAGAGGGAGCCATGCAAGTGATACTTAGATAGAGGGATCCATTATGGGGTTGGGGAGAAACCAGGTGCCAGGGAAATTTCCAGGAATCCCCAAGGATGGGCCCAGCTAAGACTCCTAGTAATAGTGGAAAAGGCGTCTGAACTGCTTTCCCCTGTAATCAGATTAGTGACTACCTTAGTTGTCATCATAGAACCTGCATTCAGTAAGCAAATGTGGTAATCCACAGCCAAGCACTGGGCTGAATTGAAGAGAGGAAGGAGAGATTATCTGAGCAAGGAGAGGTCAAGATAATGATTGGGAAAACCACAGAGACAGCAGACCCAAGCTAGGGAGCACATAGACTCTTGGCTGACAGTTTGGGATCCCACATGGGACTGAACTAAGCCCTCAGAACATGGGTGACATTTATGTGGCTTGATCTGTTACAGGGGGTGACCGCAGTGAGACCAGGACATACCCTAGATGCATGAACTAGCTTTTTGGAGTCCATTCCCTATGGTGGAACCTTGTTCACTCTTGATACAGAGGGAGCGGCTTAGTCCAGCCTCAACTCTGTATACCAGACTTTGTTGACTCCCCTAGGGGGGGCCTTACCTTTTCAGAGCAGTGAATGGGAAGCTGGAAGAAGAGGAGAGAGGGGCACAGAGAGGCTCGTTTTTATAATAAAAAAAATAAAGTATAAAAAAATTTTAAAAAGTTTGATCATTAGGCAATGACAAAAATTAGTTTAATAATATTATTATTATAATATTCAGGGATAGAGACAAAACTAATAGGCAATCATATTTATAATACTTATGATGTTTTCTACCTAACTAAAAATATAATTTCTCAATTTAAGTTTTAGAAAAATTATGAATATCTCCTTTTAATTTTTATGTTTTGGGTAAACAATATCTTAGAAAGGAAGCCCACAATTCCATTGTTACCAATTTATTCTATGTTACAAGATGGTATGAAAGTATCAGGAAATTTGTACTTTATCCAACTAATTATCTCAGTCTATTACAGCCAAAGCCAATAACCCTCATCCCCAGTGAATAGTCTCAGCTGAATTTTGTCAATAATTGCCAACTAGATTCAGTACAATTTTTAAAACTATAAACATTTTAGTATTTTTTTTATTAATCCATTAATGAACTTACCTCAAAATTGTTCATGCTGGGCCTCCAGGAATATGATGACTATTAAAGTGGTAGGAACAACTGCTTTTTGAACGCTCAGAGTGGTCATGCCAGGTCATGTGATGAGTGCTTTCTATGTATTCTCATTTAATTTTACAACAAGCCTAGGAAGGCAGGGACTTACCTGGCACTGAATGAATTCTGCTGTTCCCAAATATCTCTTTAACTTATCTATGTAAACAATTTAGTGCATATATTGCTGAAATAATATTTCTTATGTATAATGTGTGAGTTCTTTTGAGTAAGTGTTTTTCTCTCTTTGAAAAGCAAACAAATTTAGTCCCTTTTTGGAATTTTCTAATTTTTTTTAGGATATTACCTTTAATATTTTTGTTTTTACATCCCAACCGAAGTTTCTGCTCCTTCCCCTCTTGCCAGTTCTTCCCCTCCTTCCTCCCACTTCTACCATCACTACATCCACTTCTCCACTGTTCCTCTTCAGATATAGGTGGGCATCCCACAGATATGAGCCTGCCGTGGTATAACAAGTTGCAGTGATACTAAGCACCTCCTATTAAGGCTTGATGAGACAATACTGTAGGAGGAATGGATCCCAGAAACAGGCAACAGTGTCAGAGACATTCCCTGTTCTCACTGCTAAGATATTTTTAAAAATTGATTATTTGGGAATTTCACATCATGCACCCAGTCCTTCTATAACCAATCCCCACAGCATCCCTAGAACATACTCTGTCAAAAGAAAACCTAAAAAGAAATAAAAATAAATCAAAAACATCAAATAAAAAAGCCTCCAAATACAAACAATAATATCAACTAAAAAGCAAACAAATGTAAAAAACATACCAAACGAGACAACAACAAAAACTTTGTTCCTCGGTCTTTCTGCCTCCCAGTGGCGCTTAGAGCTGTTGTGTATCATACAGCATACCCCTTTGTCCAGAGGTCTTCATTTGCAAATGTTCATTGTGCAATGTGTTGTTGGTCAGACTCAAGGCCTCTAATTTCCTTTCATCAGATTGCTATCCTGACTACAATGTTGAATGAGACTAAGAATTCATGAGTCTTTATGTGTTATTTATGTGTTACATAAAATTGTATTCCTCCCTACTTCATGGAATTGTGACTTCTGTTAATGTTTCTGAAGTGACACATACTGTGTGTCATAATATATTTGTCTGTAACCACTTCTGTCTACCTGTTTGGGTAAGGGCATTAGCTACAATCTATATGACTCCCAGATGATTACATGTTTTAATACCTTAAGTGCTGGCTGGAAATAAAAGCACCTCTAAAGAATTTGGTTTCCGCATTAGGAAAAAGGCATCTATGCAAAGAGATTCCACATTAATTAAAGTTAATGAGTAATACATAGGTCTTAAGTTACCAAACATATGGTTAATTTGCATCGGGGTGGGGTGAATTGCAGTAAAGATTATATCCCTACCCCTCTTGGAAGCTGGTTATCTTTAAGGTTTTTAGTTCAGTATAAAGTTATGAAATACTGGGGAAAAACAGGTTAAAGTAGGACATCTCCAGATTCAGTTTTTTACTTTGATGATTATCTGCTTTGTGACCTTGGAAAAAGTATCAAACCTTTCTAATTGCAGATTTGTTTCTAGTGTTGTTATGGAAAATAGATTCTTTTCCTTTTTTTTCCATACATTGTTTTGTTTTATTTTTTCCATTCAAGAACATAATTAAAGAAATAAATTTTTTTTCCTTTCTTCCCCTTCTCCCGGTCCCCTCCCACTACCCCCCCACCCCTCCTCCCTCCCCCTTCTTCCTTGAAAGAGGGCATGGTGCCCTGCCCTGTTGGAAGTCCAAGGCCCACCCCCATCCCTCCTG